>PVKU01006032.1:0-14089 GCA_004027475.1 Anoura caudifer
CAACTAAGCAAACCACTACAACAGGAGCAGAAACACAGAAATGGAGATCACATGGAGGGTTAGCAATAGGGGAGTGGGAAGAGGAGAGAGGGGGACAAGGTACATAGAACAAGTAGCATAGATGGTAGGTAGAAAATAGACAGGGGGAGGGCAAGAGTAGTGTGGGAAATGTAGAAGCTAAAGAACTTACGACACATGGACATGAACTAAAGGGGGAATGTGGGTGGGAGGGGGTGTGCAGGGTGGAGGGTAATGAAGGGGGGAAATGGGACAACTGTAATAGCATAATCAATAAAATATAATTTAAAAAAATTAGAAAGCCTCTTAAGGTAAAATATGCAATTTAAATGCTAAAGTAACAAAAAAAAAACCTTGATGAAACAAATGAGAGAAAAAAGTTTGGATTCTTTTCACTAAATCATAACTTAGCTTGAAACAATTTAGAAATTTTGTTACCACCAACCTTTTTTACAGCTATTCTACCCACGACTACATTCCATGCAGCAGTTCATCCTCTCCTGGGTTTCCTATACAACTTTGATCAAGAGGGCTTCCTTCAGGCTTAGCTAGGACTAGCAAGAAATCAATCCTGCGGTGTGAGACTGGAGCCCTCCTGCTTGACCCCCATACCACACCCACATCCTAAATCCAAAGATTCCCGTCCTTTTAATATTAAGGCAACCAAGTAGGACATGCAGTAATAAAAAGCAAATACAAAAGCTTTGAGGGCCTAAAAAATTAGCCTGGAGGATCATGGAACCTTGGGAGATGGGATCAAGTCAAATGGCATAAGGCTTCTTTCACTTTTTGCTCCACTCCTTCCCACCCCCAAAAAGCACACATGCGCGCACACACACACTGCTTGCTCTCAGAACTTAACTAATGTTATTGACCAATTAATTGTAAACAAGAGAGAAAAAAGTCTTCCAGAATGTATGATGTGATTTTTAATGAAATATTTACATGACATTGACACAAACAAGGAGACTGAGGTGCCCCAAATAATATTCGATGATAGAAAGATATATTGGAAAAAGTTTAAAGACCTTAAAAGGTCAAGTGGGAGCTATTAAGGGGATGTGGCTGATCACTAAGTAGATAATAATTATTAGCAGTAGCAGCAGTATCTTGAATTTATATGAAACTTTATATTATTGTCAGTAGTGGTAACATTAATAATTAAATATAAAATGTACCTTGATTTCCTATTCCCATACAATGCATATTAAATTCATTCCAAATGTTCATCTACATTTTCCAACACACCCTCACTGATATGTGTAGCAGAGTATCTTCCTGGCAAAAGGGACAGAAGAAAGAAATAAAAATTTTATTGAGTTTTTACCATGTTCCAAGGCACATTTTATACATTATTTCATTTAATTCCCACAACAATCATGAGTATTATATTATCCATCCCAATTTATAAGTGGGAAATCAGAGATTTAGAAAAGCAAATAACTTTTCAAATGTTTCGCAGAAGGTGAAGAAACATTTAGAAGGTGGGAGAATCAGTGTTTGAATAGAAGTCCATCAGCCTTCAAATTCCAGCGAGCTTACTTTCCCCTGTGTTAAAATCCTCCCTGATGACTGTATTGTATGTAACTGTGAAGAGTTAGAATAGGAAAAACTTCCTGTATGCCCATAATCTAATTTCCAGGATTATTTTAATGGAGAAAACCGACATCAAGCCTGCTAGCATTGATAGCCTTTTGGGAATCTTCTTCGAATGCCAGTCCCTTTAGGTAGTTAAGCAACACAGCTCTGCCTCCTACTACTAGGTCAGGCCCGGCCTAAGCCTTTCACTAAATAGCTGCTGATTGCAAGTGACTTCCAATCCAAACAAGCATTTTAGGTCTATTTAATAGATCAATACAGTAATTCACTCCTGGGCCCCTGAAATCATTTGTTTGGACCTGATGTCTATGTAGTCAGATTGAGGTGTATACATTAGCGTGTGCAGAGAATTAACACGAACTACTTGCACTGAAAGATGTTAAACCAATTTAGATTGTGTGAAGGAGGTAGTATTTAACTCATTTCCAAGTGACTGGGATTAAATGGGTCATTATAAAGGCAAAGCCTTCAAAAAGCATCACCAAGGAAAAGAAACCAAAAGGCCAAAGGATTCACTATGTCCTGTGTAGATGCTTCAGAATTCAACTGAGCAGAGGCTAGAGAGAAACCAGTTAAGAAAACCTGATATACACAGATAATGAAAAAAAATGACAGGGAAAAAAATGAAAAAAATAAAGAAAACCTGATAGAGGTTGAAGGGTTTTTTTCTTCTTTTCCTTTTTTTTTCCTTTTTTTAAAATCACTTTTATTTGACAGTGAAAGACTTTCCCCAGGGAGCTAGGAGAGGACCTGTTGCTTGTATCACTTAAACTGAGTGGACAAAACACCAGAGAGGAATAACTTTGCCTTAACTCCCCAGAGGAACAGGGTGTATGTGGAACTAATAATAATTTTCCATCTCTGATTCTGATGACATGAAAACCAGAGTTACGTGCTTATTTGATCTAATGTTGGATTGGATTTTAGCAGCAACATTTCATATCAACTGAAGTCTGTTAATTATGTGTACTGGGAAACCAGCCAAAAGACCATTATAATAGTCTGAAGGGAATAAAATAAAAAGTTTTAACATGGATACTTTCATCAAGAACAGAGAATTAGCAGTAGGAGGAAAATTTCATTACAACTGAGGTGTGACTCATTTGTCAGGTGTGGAGTAAAAGAGGATTCTCTATGAGAGAAACAGAGAAGAAACTTTTGAAAAGAGAGTTGAAGGAAGCTCTTTGCTGACCAATGAATGGCTTGAATGCATCCACCAATGTAACGCTGATAACTGTGAAGTCATATAAACATTCATTCACGTATTCAATCATCCCACAAACAGTTGCTCTATAACCAAGCATTTTGGAGATACAAATAGACAGTTATAATGTAAAACCTTGAAACACAATGCTATAGAGGTATGAACAAAGAACATGTCACCTGCCATGGACTAAAGCACAGGGACATCTTCCTAGAGGACAGGATACCTGAAATAAATTTTGAAAAATGAATAAAACTTGGCCACCTAGAGAGGACGGGGATTGATGAAATAGGAGGCTGCACAGGCCGAAGGGAAAAACTGAGACTAGAGTTGTGTTGGGTGCTGAAGCAGAGAGAGTGTTGAAGGATGAAAAACAGGTAGAGGCCAGATTATGGAAACAAAGGGAGTCTTCTCAAGGAGCAAGGCTTCATTCTGGAGAGTGATATGGTAAATGGAGGACTGTGGCAGATGAATGGAGAAGGGATTGGAATGTCACCAAGGTGCGGAGAGAGTAATCAGTAGGAAATCTATTACAATGGTTATGACAAGGTATAATGAGGGCTTGAATAAGGAACACGAAGGGTAAAAAGCAAAGATGATTTGAAAATATCTGAAGATAAAAATGGGTGCAGCTTGATGCATGATGGGGTGTGGAAGATAGTAAAAGAGAAGAAATATCTGGAACCTCAGAAGTTTAAGTGAAAAAAGGGAAAGGCGATAATGAAAGCTAACAACACCTAGCTGTAGGTCTGGGAAATAAGCTCAAAGAAACCATAATGAAGACATGTAGAGAGAGGGAGAATATCTGAGTTATCCTGTTAAATCACGCTGTTTCAAGAACAAATGTCCTCATTTTCCTTGGAATAGTTGGCTTGAGGCCACCTAAAAACATATCCAGGTCTATTATATTTGTTTTTTTGTTTTTTCAATATATAATATATATCTGTATTCTAGATACAAAAATGTCTAACCACATTTTAGTTGATTGAGTTTGAACCTAACTCAGCTCCTATGTGCCGTGCCATGCCTTCTGTAAGTCAGATGCCAAGCTGGTTTTATAATGCCCTTGCCTAATTAGGCCCATCATTTCCTCCTCTTTTCTTTATTTTTCTGCCAGTGTCTCCAATGGACTGAGACACAACTGAAAGCTTCTATCTGATGTAATCATCTCGCAGCACAATTCTGATATGAATCAGCATTTTCATTACATAAAATCTCAATTTTCAGCTCAAACTATCAGTTATAAGGCATTATATTTCCTGCCATTTAGAATCTCTGACTCATTCAAGTTGACCTGTATGTATGAGTTAAGAAATGATAAAAATCAAAACGTAATTCTGGTAGCTATTTGGACAGATGGAATATCAACATGGCTTTTCTGTTCTGATTTTTACTATTCTGCCATGACACATAAAAATTTTTATTCACTTAACAAGCATTCATTGGACACTATTTTGACGCCCTTAAATGTTTCTGTAAAAAGAAAAAAAAACAGCAAAAATTCCTGCTGTTATGGAATTTAATTTAACTGCAGGGAAACATTTAATTAAATGTGTGTGTGGAATGGAGGGGAGTTTATATGTGTAGATGGATGGATAGATAGATAGATGATAGATAGATTGATAGATTGATAGATTAGATAGATAGATAATGAACTTGGTCAGAGTTAGGGATATTGGACAGAGGTTTCCTGGAATGCAAGATCTATAGTGTTAAAATCAGGGAAGTCTCGTGAAAACCGGGACAAATGTGAAGCAGAGACACAGTAAACAATTTTAAAGAGGAAGCTTGGTGTAGGCCTATTGAGAAGATGGTATCTGAGTAAAGTCTTGATGGAGATGAAAAAGTTGGACATGAGTATATCTCAGGAAAAGCATTCTAGAAGAGGAAAGAACTTAGGAAAAGGCTCTCTGCACTGGGGATATGTGTGGTATATATGGACATAGTGAAAATATATATCAGACAGACTATGCTTACAAGGCAGCAAAATTAAAAGACTAAGGTTTGAGTCAGAAGAGCAAAGTTTAAATCCAGGATCTTCTACTTCTTAATACTCTGATATTGGACCTCTCCAAAGTCTCTAGGGGAATAATTATGCATTATTAGAAATATAAAAAACAGTCACTTTAAATAATGAATGGATAAATCCAGGATCTTCTACATCTTAATACTCTCATATTGGACCTCTCGAAACTCTCTAGGGGGATAATTACATATTATTAGAAATATAAAAACAGTAGGTTTAAATAGTGAATCAGCAAACCAGAATTTGGACCCAAAATCTATTGCAGCTCTTCTTTAATACCCTTTGAGTCATTTAGACTTTGCCAATATAAATAAACCCAACATGAAACCAATTAATATAATTTTTCTTCTGCATATTTCTGCCTTTTGCCCTAACAACAAAATATAGGTGTGGGAATCCTAAAGTATTCAATAAATATTTGGTATGACTCTAATAACCTCAACCTTAATCTGTGGCAAGACTAAGTAAACATTTCGCACACACACACAACCCAGAAACTTCTATTTTCTCATTATTTTGGTTCTTGTTGAGAGGTTCTTGGCATAATTCAGTAAAAAGAATTTAGCTGAGAAGGATTTTATATGAATTAGTTAGAACTATTGTTTCAGCAAACCACGCAATTGCATTAAATTTCATATTCATTTTGTATGTTGTGAACAGTTTTTACCCATTTAGCTAGAGTGTATACTTCAAATAAAACCAGGCTTACAAAGCTCCAAATCTTTCCTCCCTGGTCATTTTCTACTCAAAAATATATTTTGGCCTAACATGTACCAAATCACAATAGAAGTCCCTTTCTTTTCATTTTCACCACCTCCTAAGCAATCCCTCCAAGGACTTCCTCAGAGTTATCTGCAGATGGGAAAGGCAATTCACAATGCAATAAAATTTATAGCTCATAAAATTATGAATAAGCCAAACGTTAAAAAAGAAAAGTTAAACTAGGTTTAAAATGATTTTTATAATATCAACCACATGAATTGACACAGAAAATGAATTGCAAATGTAAGGGAATGCAACAACTAAATGTTCTGTGCTCTCTGGGTGCTAAATGGAGACTGTCAGCAAAACACAAAAAGATTGGAGAAATCGTCATTGATTTCTCTCAGTAGAAGTGGCCAAAGTAAGGCCCAAAGCAGATTTTCTTAAAGCAGATTTGATTACAAGGACACAAGTCAAGAAAAAAAAAAAAAAGGAGGTGTTTAGAAATTAGATGATGAAATGGAGTGAACACAAATGATCAGTGTAATTATTTTGTTAAAAAGAATAAAAATACAAGAAAATAAAGAATTAACAATCCAAGTTTTACTTTCTCTTAGGAGTAGTTCTTTTTAAAAAGAAATAACAGAATACTTAGCAATATTAGAATAACCTCAATTTTCCACATCACTTACCTAATTACCAGGGATACCCCTCAGTGGCAACTTCAGAATCTGGAAGGGTGATTGTTGAAAACAGATAGTATAAACATTCAATTCAGAATTGTTGAGTCCCCTACAGATCTGTGTCCTTGATGATCTTCTTTTCTTAACTATATACACTTTTCTTTGATGACCTTATCTATTCTATTGGCTCTAGTGATTATACATTGGTGATTCCCAAATCAATGTCATTAAGGCTCATATCCTGTGTCCCAGGCCCAAATTTCTATCAATATTGGAATGTCTCCTGGTAACTTCAACCATATGCTTACATTCAAGCTAAATATCGGACCCCAACCTGCTTTCTCTCCTGCATTCTCCATCATAGTTAAACATCACTTACCCAAATGTGTGTGGGGTCCTGGGGAGCAGGTATGAAGTCACCTTTTATACATCTTCCTGTGACCAGTATCCCTGCCCCATTCCAACCAATCAGCATATTTAGGTATCAATACCTATCTTTTTCTGTCCATTTCCAGGATCACTTTCGCTCAGGCCATACCTGGCCTTCCACCTGCTTTGCTCTATATCACTAAAGGCTGACCTCTGGAGATTCTGTTTTGGAAACTCCCTTCCATGTAGCTTTTACTTCAGTTTGATCAATGATGAAGGGGGAAAACATGTGGAAATTGAAGGCCCAGGGAAGTGTAGCAGTGGGGGAGGAGGGGTCAGGTTATTCCCAGTCACACAGGGACCCAAACACTGCATATTTATCAGGCTTCAGGGTTTCACTCATACTGTTTACCTGAATAGAATTCACTTTTTCACTTTTAGCACAAAGCAAATTCCCACTTTCTTCAGGCCCAACTCAGGTATCATCTGAATGTCTCCTCAGCTCAGGGAAATTAATCCCTCCTTCTCAGAGAGGCATCAAGTAACATGCTGTGAGCACTTGGAAAACATCTTCTGTATATAGCACTCAATGTACCAATGAAATCGGTCCCTCATCAAAGATATTAATATCTTGTTTATTATTAAATGACAAAAGTACACTTCATTTCTTAGCTAACTTGACACTTGACTATTTAGTTCTTCCTAAATCTCCCTGGTAATCCACCCTTGTTGCCATTCCCATTTTCTTCCCATGTTTCCACAGAAGCAATCCTTTTTGCTGTCTTAAATACTGAAATCCTCCCAGATGCCTTGTTTGCCTTTGTTTTACTCTCCCCACACTCCTTGAATGGCTCCAGTCACTCTTACAATTTCATCTAACATCAGTAAACAGACAACTCAATCTATAGCTCAGATGTAGGTTTGTCTCCTCAACTCCAGATATGAATATTCTGCACATCACTTTCTGTATGCCCCACAGGCTTCTCAAAGGAGTATATCAAAACTTAGTTCATTATCTCCACCACCCCCATCTCCCACTACAAACCCCCTTCACTAACCTGTGTCTCAGGCAACAGCACTGAAATTTCTCCAACCAGAAACCTGGGTGCCAAGACTGATTTCCCCTACTCCATCACAGATATTTAGATCAGCCAAGAACTTTTGTAAAGTTTCTCTCTTAATGACTCACTAACCTGTACCCTATTTTCTATCCCTATCAAACACATGTAAATATTTCTTCACTTATCATGCAGATTACTTCTACACTAGCCAGTTTCTGTGGTCTCCTGTCCCTTCTTCCCATTGCTTCTAGAAAAATGTTTCTCATTGCTCTCAGAATATAGTTCTTACTCCATCATTCACAGAGGGACACTTTGAATGACTTGCTACTGAATTCAGAATAATATCTAAACTATTTATCATAACACAGGACTCTCCACAATTTGCTCTCATCTAACTGTTCTCTCTCCACTCCTCTTTTCACTGTGCTCTAGTACTAACAAAATATCTGCAGTTCTCAAGCTCACTTTTTGTTTCACACATCATTGCGTGTGGCCCACTTCTTCCTCTTCCCAGAATGCACCTCCCTTCCTTCTTGACCTGGAAAACCCTTTGCTTCTCATCAAGATTTCACTGAGGCATCACCTCCTCCAGAAAGTCTTTTCTGTACAGTTTCATTGCGGTATATTCCATCTGTTATTCCATAGTGCCCTGTGTGTACTTCTATAAGAATAATTGCCACTACTTTCTAATTATATTTTTATTTTAATCTCTAATATCAGACTATGAATTCCTTCAAATTCAAATCTGTGTCTTTTTCTCTGGGTCCTTCCTCCTTATTACAGTTTTCTAGTGTACAGAAAATAAATATTTCTTGAATGAATAAAGTAACCTTATTATAGTTATATGTACATACATATATATGGCATATCTAAAATACACAATATACTTACTGGAGGAAATTAAAAGTTAAAGATCAGATCTTAGTCACCATTGAATCCCTAGCATCAAGGAGAGTGCCTAACACACAAAAGATGCTCGATAATTGTTGCATTTTTATTGATCCTAAATGGCCTAGATTAAGTTAATCTGGTGCCTCAGCTCATTGGAAAATCATGCCAGCCCTCTGTTCTCTTGTCCTATTGCCAAACCTTCAAGTAAATTAGCCAGTCATTTGAGGACTCATATTGGGCAGAGCACAATGAAAAACCTAAAAGGTCTGGTCATTGTCCTCTCAGAACTTTATAATCTAAATATATACATAGATGCATGTGTACATGTTTAATATCAGAGTCCATCATATGGATGAGACAGAATCTTACTAGATAAATAAAATAGTCTACCACTTTCCCTACCTACCATGGATTCACAGATAATATTGTTCCCATTTGATTATGCTATTTTACAATATAAAAACTTTTCTAAAATCTAAGTCTAGAGCTAGGAAATGAGTCAGAAAAAGACATCTCACCCTGAGATAACTCACTCTAATTTCCTCATTAGTGAAATCGACTTCATCATAAAGAATATCTGCCAACAATCTGATATAAAAATGTACATGCATCATGAAAAATAATTGCTGTTCAATTACTACTGAATTATAAAGCCATCTTACAGGTGCAATAATGCAAGAGCTTTAAAAGTATGAAAAACTGCTTAGCTTAGGTAATTACATGTGTTTAAATAAAGGGCCCATAATAAAATTTGCAGAGTTTGAAGAAACAGTGAAATCAGAACCAAAGCGCTATTTATAACCATATTTTTAAAATTTTTGTTTTCTCTCTTGTATAAATTTTGAAAGGCCGGGGATAATTTTTTAACTCTAGGATTCAAAGAGGGAGAATAATACATATCCTCTCTGCTTCCCACCTTCCTTACTTCTCCTACCGGATCCACAGGGACAGCACTACACAGATAGAAATCAAGCCATAATCATGGTTAATTGCAACTTTTAAAATAGTTAAATCTTATGCCTTCTGCAGAGTTTACATATAGGAAAAGCAAAGTTTATAGGAATTCAATTTTATTACTACTGTGAAATGAATGTATTTCTTATAAATTTTCAGGGTCTTAAGGAAGGGAAATTAGAATCAAAGATCTAGAAATGGCCTTAAATACCATCTAGTCTAAAGTCCTTAGTCAACTGTGTAAGAAACTTGAGGCCCTAATGTATTAAGGCCATTGTAGAAATTTGTGGAGCTAGTAGAAGAACTGAGTCTAAAAGCATTTCCACGATACTATGCATTTGACTCAGCTTAAGTTCTCTTGATCCCGGTCAATTTCTAATTTTCAAACCTAAAATACTCTAGGTTTTAGATACTCAAACCTAAAAGCTCTAAGAAAGGTTTTTACCCAACTACAATGTTATATAAATACAATTGGTCTGGCAATAAAAGGGCATAAGTTTTATTGCAAGACAAGCTATTACTTAGCTAAGTTAGCTTGGACCAGTCACCTTAACTCTCCTATCTCTCCTATCTTCAGCTGTAAAACACTGTAAAATGAGGGGTTTGTCCAAAATGCATTCTTTCAGGTCCAAGATTGTGTCATTTTGAAATTAAGGGGCAGTTGGTCTAAAATTATGAATTTTTTAAATCAGGTGTCACCTTTGAATCCAGCATCTCCAATCCTGCCTCCCCCATGGCAAGATGCCTTCCTTAAGAAAACCACCATTCCTTCAAAACATGCCTCTAAACTGGTCTAGCCCATATTTTAAGCAAATGATTGGTGTTAAAAGCTTCAATAATCATCAACTTTTTTCTCTTTTTAATTTTTTTAATTTATTTTAGTTGTTGTTCTTGTACAGTTTTCTGTCTTTTACTCCCATCCCAGCCCAGCTACCCCAGCCCTCCCCACCTCCCTCTCATTTCCACCCCCCAAGTTTTTATCCATGTGTCTTTCGTACTTGTTGCTCTAAACCCTTCCCCTTTTCCCCTGATCTTCCCTCCCCTCTCCCCTCTACTGACTGTCAGTCTGTTCTCAATTTCAGTGTCTTTGGTTATATTTTCCTTGTTTGTTTGTTTTTGTTGGTTATGTTCCTGTTAAAGGTGAGATCATATGGTATTTGTCTTTCACTTCCTGGCTTATTTCACTTAGCATGATGCTCTCCAGTTCCATCCATGCTGTTGCAAGGGTAGGAGCTCCTTCTTTCTTTCTGCTGCATAGAATTCCATTGTGTAAATGTACCATGGTTTTTTGATCCATTCATTTACTGATGAGCACCTGAGTTGCTTCCAACACTTGGCTATTGTAAATTGTGCTGCTATGAACATAGGGGTGCATAAGTTTTTTTGGAGTGGTGTTTCAGAGTTCTTTATAATCCTAGCAGTGGGATTGCTAGGTCAAAAGGTAGACCCATTTTTAGTTTTCTTAGAAAATTCCATACTGCTTTCCATAGTGGTTGTACCAGTCTGCAATCCCACCAACAGTGCACTAGGGTCCACAACCTCTCCAACACTTGTTGTTTGTTGTCAGAATTGACTGGTGTGAAGTGGTATCTCATTGTGGTTTTAATTTGCATCTCTCTGATAGCTAGTGATATTGAGCATCTTTTCATGTGTCTCTGGATATTCTGTATGTCCTCCTTGGAGAAGTGTCTGGTCAAGTCCTTTGCCCATTTTTTAATTGGGTTGCTTGTCTTCTTAGAGTGGAGTTGTGTAAGTTCTTTATATATATTGGAGATTAAACCCTTGTCTGAGGTATCATTGGCAAATATGTTTTCCCATACAGTTGGTTCTCTTTTTATTCTAATACTGTTTTCTTTAGCCATGCAGAAGCTTTTTATTTTTATGAGATCCCATTTGTTTATTCTTTCCTTTATATCCATTGCTTTAGGGGACATATCAGTAAAAATGTTACTACATGAAATATCTGAGATTATCCTACCTATGTTCTACTCTAGGACTTTAATGGTGTCGCAGCTTATATTTAAATCTTTTATCCACCTTGAATTTATTGTTGTGTATGGTGTAAGCTGGTGCTCAAGTTTCATTTTTTTGCATGTAGCTGTCCAGTTCTCCCAATACCATTTGTTGAAGAGGCTATTTTTACTCCATTTTATGTTGCTGCCCCCTTTGTCAAATATTAATTGACCATAGAGACCTGGGTTTATTTCTCGGCTCTCTGTTCTGTTCCACTGGTCCATGTGCCTGTTTTTATGCCAGTACCAGGCTATTTTGATTACAGTGGCCTTGTAATACAGTTTGATAGCAGGTATTGTGATCCCTCCTGCTTTGCTCTTCTTTCTCAAAATTGCAGCAGCTATTTGGGGTCATTTATGGTTCCATATAAATTTTTGAAGTGTTTGTTCTATGTCTGTGAAATATGCCATTGGCACTTTAATAGATATTGAATTGAATCTGTAAATTGCTTTGGGTAGTATGGACATTTTGATGATGTTGATTCTTCCAATCCATGAACACGGTACATATTTCCATTTGTTTGTGTCTTCCTTGATTTCTTTCTTCAGTGTTGTGTGGTTTTCTGCATACAGGTCTTTTACCTCCTTGGTTAGGTTTATTCCTAGGTATTTTATTTTCCTTTTTGCTGTATTGAATGGGATTTTTTTTCTTGATTTCTGCTTCTGCTGTTTCATTGTTGGTATACAAAAATACCTTTGATTTCTGGATATTGACTTTGTATCCTGCTGTTTGGCCAAATTCATTTATTAGGTCAAGCAGCTTTTTGGCTGAGTCTATAGGATTTTCCATGTGCACTATCATGTCATCTGCAAACAATGATAGTTTTGTTTCCTCCTTTCCGATTTGAATGCCTTTTATTTCCTTTTCTTGTCTAATTGCTGTGGCCAAGACTTCTAATACTATATTGGATAGAAGAGGTGAAAGTGGACATCCTTGCCTTGTTCCTGATCTTAGTGGAAAAGATTTTAGTTTTTGCCCATTGAGTATGATGTTGGCTGTAGGTCTCTCGTATATTGCCTTTATAATGTTGAGGAATGCTCCCTCTATTCCCACTTTGCTGAGTATTTTTATCATAAATGGGTGTTGTACCTTATCAAATGCTTTTTCCTCACCTATTGATATGATCATGTGATTTTTGACTTTGCTTTTGTTTATGTATTTTGTTTTTGTATTACATTTACTGATTTGCGAATATTGAACCATCCTTGCATCCCTGGGACGAATCCCACTTGGTCATGGTGTATGATCTTTTTAATGTATTGTTGGATGCAGTTTGCCAATATTTTGTTGAGGATTTTAGCGTCTATGTTCATCAGCGATATGGGCCTGAAGTTTTCTTTGTTGTGTCTCTATCTGGTTTTAGGATTAGGATGATGCTGGCTTCATAAAAAGAGTTTGGAAGTCTTCCATCATTTTGGATTTTTTGGAATAGTCTGTGAAGGATAGGGGTTAGCTTTTCCTTAAATGTGTTGTAGAATTCTCCTGTGAAACCATCTGGTCCAGGGCTTTTGTGTTGGGAGTTTTTTGATTACTACTTCAATTTCATCTGCTGTTATTGATTTGTTCAGGCTTTCTGCTTCTTTTTCATTGAGTTTTGGAATATTGTATTTTTCTAGAAACTTGTCCATTTCATCTAGGTTTTCAAATTTCTTGGCATACAGTTCTTCATAGTAATTTCTTACAATCTTTTGTATTTCTGTGGTGTCAGTTGTAATCTCTCCTCTTTCATTTCTGATTGTGTTTATTTGGGTCCTCTCTCTTTTTTTCTTGATGAGCCTGCTTAAAGGCTTGTCAATTTTGTTTATCTTTTCAAAGAACCAGCTCCTGGATTCATTGATCCTTAGAATTGTGTTTTTAGTTTGTATGTCACTTAATTCTGCTCTGATCTTGGTTATTTCCTTCCTTCTACTTGCTCTGAGCTGTCTTTGTTGTTGTTCCTCAAGTTCCTGTAGATGTAGGGTTAAGTTGTTAGTTTGAAATGTTTCTATCTTTTTTAGGTAGGCCTGTATCGCTATGAACCTCCCTCTCAGGGGACTGAGAGGCAGTCACCTTCACTGTGTCTCTTAAGTTTTGGGTTGTTGTGAGTTCATTTGGTTTGTTTCCAGAAACTTTTTGATTTCTTACCTAATTTCCTTCTTGGCCCATTCATTGTTTAATAGCAGGCTATTCAGTCTCCATGATTTTGAGTGTTTGGGGTTTTTCCCCTTGGGGTTGGTTTCTAGTTTCAGTCCCTTGTGGTTGGAGAAAATGCTTGGTATGATTTTATTTTTCTTGAATTTGTTGAGGCTTGTTTTGTGTCCTATCATGTGGTCCATCTTTGAGAATGTTCCATGTGCATTTGAAAAAGAATGTGTATTTAATTTCTTTGGGATGAAGGGCTCTATATATATCAGTTAAGTCCATTTCATCTAGAGTGTTTGTTTAATGCCACAATATCTTTGTTGATATTTTGTTTGGAAGATCTGTCCATTTTTGACAGTGGGGTGTTAAAATCCCCTACTATAATTTTGTTGCTGTCAATATCTTTCTTGAAGTCTTCTAAGATTTTCTTTATGTATTCAGGTGCTCC
>PVKU01006032.1:14189-111571 GCA_004027475.1 Anoura caudifer
TTTTTTTTTTTGTTTTTTTTTTTTTTTTTTTTTTTTTTTTTTTTTTTTTTTTTTTTTTTTTTTTTTTTTTTTGCCTGTCCTTTTGCTTTGAAAATTTGTTTCCAGCCCTTCGCTTTGAGTCTGTGTAGGTCTATTGTCCTTAGGTGGGTCTCTTGTAGGCCACATATGTGTGGGTCATGCTTTCTTATCCATTCAGCTATTCTTTGTCTTTTGATTGGAGCATTTAATCCATTTACATTTAAAGTTATTATTGATAGGTACTGATTCATTGCCATTTTTGTACCTATGTTCCTCTCTCTCTCTCTCTCTCTCTTCCTTCCTTTCCTTAAAGCAGTCCCTTTAGCATCTCTTGCAGAACTGGTTTTGTATAGGTGTATTCTTTTAGACTTCTTTTGTCTGGGAAGGTCCTTATTTGGCCTTCTATCTTGATTGAAAGCCTTGCTGGGTAAAGTAGTCTTGGTTGCAGGCTTCTGGTTCTCATTACTTGGAATATTTCTTGCCATTCTCTTCTGGCTTGGAGCATTTCCATTGAGAAGTCAGCTGCTAACCTTATGAGGGCTCCCTTGTATGTTACTTCCTTTTTCTCTCTTGCTGCCTTTAAGATTCTCTCTTTGTCTTGGAATTTTGCCATTTTGATTATGATGTGTCTTGAAGTGGGCCTCTTTGGGTTCCTCTTGATTGGGACTCTTTGTGTTTCCTGGATTTCTGTGGCTTTTTCTCTCATCAAATTAGGGAAGTTTTCCATCATTACTTTTTCAAATAGGTTTTCTATTCCTTGCTCCTCTTCTTCTCCTTCTGGTATCCCTATTATACAGATATTATTATGTTTCATGTTGTCTTGCATTTCTCTTAATCCCTCTTCATTCTTTCTCAGCCTCTTTTCCTTTTCTTGCTCTTTCTGGGTGCTTTTTTCTACTTTGTCCTCCAACTCGATGATCCAATCTTCTGCTTCATCGATTCTGCTTTTCATTCCTTCCACTGTGTTCTTCAGTTCAGAAATTGTGTTCTCCATTTCCTCTTGGCCCTTGTTGATAGTTTCTATTTCCTTTTTCATGTTGATAAAGTTTGCAGTGAGTTCATCGTAGCTTCCCTGTAGTTTCTGGTAGCTCTTTGAGAGATCTTGGAGCTTCCTGACAACCATTGCTTTGAACTCAGAATCTGATAGTTGACTTGCCTCTGTTTCATTAAGCATTCTTTCTGGGGCTTCATCCTTTCCTTTCATTTGGGGATTGTTTCTTTGTCTTCCCATTGTTTGTGAGACTCTTCTTGTCAGCCTTAGCTTCTTAAATTGATCTGTTCTGGCTCCCTGGGTTTATGGTGTGAACTTTTGTGATAGAATACCTGTGAGATTCAGTGTTGCAGTATCCTTTGGGTATCCCGGTATTCACAGCTTCCACTGTTTCAGCTAGGATCATGGGTGTGTGCTCTGGTCACAGGGCCGCAGGTTGCAGAGCCGCCTGCAGTCCTGGTCCCAGGGCTGCCTCCAATCGCTCGGCCACCCCTGGTCGCAGACCCACCCCTGGTGTCATGGCCTCCCCCGGTCACTCAGCCACCGCTGCTCGCAGGGCCACCCCTGTTCAAAGAGCCACCCCCACTCCCAGTCAAAGGGCCTCCTCCAGCTGCAGGACCTCCTCCGGTTGCAGGACCTCCTCTGGTTGCAGGGCCTTCTCCGGTCGCAGAGCCGCTCCCCGGTCACGCGGCTTCCCCGGTCTCTCGGCCACCCCCAGTCACAGGGCCACTTCCAATCTCTCATCCACCTCCAGTCACAGGACCACCTCTGGTCGTGGGGCCTCCTTCGGTCACCGGTCTGGGTAAATCACCGTCAGACTCCCACACAATTCAATCCTCCCTCTGTCCTGGTTGGGTTTTCTTTTTTGGGGTTCTATATTTTTGTAGTCCCTAATCTTGGCTGTGAGAGGAGGCACAGTGTGTCCAGCTATGCCTCCATCTTGGCTGGAAGTCTCATCAACATTTTTAAGACCAGTTCTATAAAGGTTGTTTCCTTCTACATATATTTCCTAAAACTGGTACAGGCAAATCCCAAATCTTAAATGAATGATAATAAAATAATGTTAGCCTCACATTACTGGAGCATGATCCAAATGCTTATGTGTTTCTTTTTTTAAAATATAATCTAGTGTTAAAGTGACAGCCAAATTTTTTAGGTTACTCTAAGAAACTTGTTTAAGTGACTCAAAAAAGTTCAAATTAAAATGGAATCAGTTTAGTATTTTGTAATTCACTTCAAAACAACTAAAACATCCATTTTCTTGTTTTAATAAAACCTAACTTTTTTTCCAAAAAGTTTGTTGTTGTTTTATAGTTTATGTTTGGTCTTGGTTATGGTCTCTTATGGCTTTGTCTGGTTGCTTTGCACAGGATCAGTATAGTGTCTTCATAAAATCTCATGGAATTCGAATGGTATTCAGGAGAGGTGATTAAATAGTAATGTCCTAAGCTGCCTTTGCCTTGAAAATGTTTAACATGTTATACAAAGTGTCTATGGAGGTTATGCGTCACCTCTACCCAGAGTAAAAAGAAATGCTTCCCACACACACACAAGAAAGGAATTTGATTTCATCACCTATTGGATGTGCCATAGGTGTCTCAAACACAACATGTCAAATAGTAAAGTCATCTTACTTTACCCCAGATCCGTTCCTTTGCACTGAATATCATCACCATCCACTGCGGTGTCTACACTAGAAACCTTCACATCATCCTTGATGTCCTCTTCATGCCACATATCCAATTAGTCCTAAAAATTCTGCCTCCAATTTTCTTCCAGATTCCGGTACTTTTTTTTCTCATTCATATTTGTAGTCTACACATTGTAGGTGATGATTATTAAGTCTTGTCAATGCCTCTTTAACTGGTGCTCATACTTCTGATCTTGAATAGAAAAAAATAATGATTTGTTATGAAAGACTTTAGTCTTTTACTCCATGCTTTATTGTAGAGAATCAATTTATTTGGACAGGTCCAGCATATAAAAGAGGAATGACTTCAAGAACCAATCAAAATTCTGTCTTATGAAGCCATTTGTGATCTGGCTTTTTCCTTTCTCTTCAGCTTCATCACTCATTTTTCCCACATTTCTACAGCTCCCCGTCTAGGCCTTCTAAATCTGCTCCTGCCTTGAACCAGTGAAAACAACTTCTTTAGGCCCTTCAAGAAAATCTTGGTCTGTATTTTAAAGAGCATGCTCTCTGTTAAGTGTAGTCTCTGCATTCCAAAAACAATTAAAAAAGACTTTTCAATTAAAAAAATAATAAAGTCTGATGTTTGTAGTGTAATTTGACATTATGTATTAACACACCTAAAAACTTTCCTACACTTTAACCCAGTAACATTGTCTCTGAAATACTAGCTTAAAAATATAATGTGGGCACAGGGGAAGCTTTATGCACATATATTCATTCTAGCATTTTTAATAAAGGTGTTTTTTTCTTTTAAATGTGGGTTCATGGTCAAAAGTTAAAGAAAAACTGCTTGTTACTCACCTGAGACAAAGGTTACCAAAAGTGGAGGAATAGTTAAGTAAATAATACACCTGTTAATGCAACCATAAGAGCTTCTATTTACAAAGAGTTCATAATAGCATGTTAAAGTATTTATAACATTACCTAAAAAAGGAGTAAAACACATATTATACAGTAATTGTATACAATTATATAATTTAAATATTTAAAACCTACTAATAAAAAATAGTCATGGAGGGAAAAACATCAAAATACATGCTCCAAAAACGTTCACTGTGTGTTTTTCTCTTTCGTATCTTTAGATAGTTTCCAAATTGCATCTATTGCTTCTATAATGGAGAAAAAATATCAGTTAGGTCAGGGGAGGGACAGAAAATAAGCCTGGGCGTGGAGACAGTTGCGTAAAACTAAAGTACGAGTTAGTCCCCACTCAAGGTTTCAAGCTTGCTGATAAAGCCGGTGACATTCAATTTTCCCTGTCAAGTGTTCTCAAGTGGACTTGGTATTTGTTCTTTGACTTCACTCGGAGCTTGGTATTGAGAAATACTAAGAAAGCAGTGTTTTCCTTATTGCTTCAACTCTACTGAGCAAATGTTACTCTCCCTAATCCAACCACCCTAAAACCACAGGCTCCTACCACCTGTGGCCTGTTCTTAGGCCAGAATACACAGAGTAGCCAAGGAATTCAAACATAACCACCATTGGGCCCTGGGAGGGGCAGCATACTTTTGAATGTGAAATAACATTCTAGGCTTTCCTTATCAGATGCTGGATAAACATATCAGCCTGTGGCTGCAGAAAAACTTGTACCTGGGGCAAACATAAAGTATCACTTGAGGTTCTTCGTAAGCCACAGAAACCAAAGGTCACTAACTTGATTGAATCAAAGTTCACTGGAGATTAAGACCTTCACAGAAGGAAAAACTAATCTGCCTCCTGGAGGAAAAGAACCCAGGAAGCACTGAATTCTCCACCATGACCAGTCTTGAGTTTTCTGCTCATGGTTCAAATTCCTGGGGTGGGAGTGAAAGGACTGCCTTCGACCATTCGCTGATATGCTTGGCCAGAAGGAAAGAGATACCCCGATTAATTGCCCCCACCAGGATCTCATGTAATAGATGGAATTCATTCCCTGAAAGTAGGATGACCACATGTTGGGGTTTGCCCTAGACAGTCCCAATTTATAACTATTTTTCAAGAATAGCTATAAATAGAATCACTTTTACTCACAAAAGTGTCCAAGTTTGGATAATAAATTGCATTATCACTCGACACAAAGGAAAAATAGGGCATTGTTACCAAAGAGGGGGAAGTGATGCTGAGCAGATGAAAATAGCTACCATTACAATGCGACTATTAGCAGGGGTCAAAACAAAGTGTTTTGCTCCAATGGTTCAGGTCAAAAGATAAGAATCAGAGTCAAAAGCCCTTATCAGTCTTTTGCTTCTGACTCCAACATGAAAATAACATTCCTTTCCTCACTCTCTCTGTGTTGAATCATTATGACTTTGACCCAATAGTTCCATTGCCTTGTCTTTGTATGTCCTTGCAGCTAAACCCCTGAATGTTAAAGTGTTCTCTTTTACTGCTGCTTTTTTAGCTTAATTGGTGCCCTCCTGCTTTCCAAAATAGAATGCTAACATCCATTCACCCAGCTGGAGGGTCAGGGTGATACCAGATCCAATATTCCCCAAAGCATGCGCTGGATGGTTGCTGTACCCCTGCTGCTGAGTAGTAATGAGTCAAATAGCGCCTTTTGATTCTGATTTCCTCCGAGAGACTGTTTGACGAGCTTGGGGTCAACTTAAAGGAAGAGGGCTTTTGTTTAATATTTTCTCCTTTCATTAGTGCACTTAAATTACTTTCTTGCAAACTCTGCTTGTTACCTAAATGTACTAGCACTTTTGTTACCTAATTAGCTTTCTTATCAGAATTCCAACCAAAAATAACAAGAAATGTAATAATGATAAGGCATCCTGCCCCCTCAAAACAGATTTCCTTTCACACTTTATCTCTTGGTACTGTTCTGGCTTGTTTAATTAAAGTATCAGAAATTATTAGACTCAAATTATTTCTTGATCTAGTGCTCAAATTCTCCTGAAAAACTGCTTCCTCTGCCTTAGTATTTAAACCTTTATCAGTGTGTGGCAGATGAGTTTCCACACGTATGCAACTGGATTCAGACAACTCAATATAATTTTGGAGGAAGAGCCTAATTTAGCCTCTGAGTAATTAGGCAAACAAATCAGATTTGGCTACACTCGGTTACCATGAACATCTAAATACTCCTATCTTCTTTCCTATGCTCCTGGATCATTAAAGTGAGCAACATTAATGTGTGAAAAACCTTATGAAACTTTAGCATGGAATTGTGAAATTCAAAGCAAAGATCTTATTTATTTTTTCATTAGAGGAGTAGGGGTAAAAAATATCACCAAGTTCAAACCACTAACACAAGTTGTATTCAAGGAGGGTAGTCATGTCTGTTGTAGGCTTTACAACTGAGGAGAAAATGCCCTTAAATCACAGCACTGAGAAGGAGAAAAACATAAGACATATTGGTCACTATTCTTCATCGTATTCCATGAAAAAAAATTCAGGTTGGAATCCATTTGCTTCTGGTGGAGCTGTGTGAGAGGTTCACTTTCTTTGAAGTCATCTGCAATGTGATCCCCTCTTGCACTGTCAACCTTGGCTACCACAATTACCAAGCAGCCATTTTGAACTTGTGTTTTATCGGAACTTCAATACTTACCCCTGTGTTTGTGGGGTGATTTGCTGGTGTCTGTGTAGGAAGAAAAAACTCGTATATATTTGCTTACTTCTACATTTTCTGGGTGAGTGTCCTCTTCTGACTTGATTGTTTTGCAACTTAATCAAATAGATAGTTGTTAGAATTTTTAGTTTATATTATTTCTGCTTTCCTCTTATGGTAAAATGCAATCAATGAAGTAAGAATGTCTCAGTTTATTCCACCTTCTGTATTATTTGAGGAATGCTAGTGTGTGTGTGTGTGTGTGTGTGTGTGTGTGTGTGTGTGTGTGTTGAGGATGCTTTGATATTATTTGGTTGCCCTGGTTGTTTTATAATAATTACCTTTTTATATTTCTGTCTTGTGTACTCCTTAGAATGCCTCCTTCCTACCCAGCTTCCTACCTCAAGTCCAAATTCATGACAAATGTTATGTCAAACATGTAGTTCATTTACTTCAAAACTAAGATTAAATGTGCTTAAAGCATTTTTGAAGTTTATGTAGAGTAAATGAGGAATGTTTTCATCAAATGGCTGTCTTTTAATTAGTCATGTAGTAATTAAGATTGCATATGAAGATGTGTTTTTATATCATGAGATATGGCTGTGCTAAAAAATTAATGAATTCAAATGCTACATTGTGCCTCTCTACAAAGAGAAAAACATATGTCTAAAGTTTGGGAGTAACATGATTGCAAGAAATGTTAGGGAAATATCAAGATTGTTTGAGGTATAGAGAGCTAGTTGATAAATAGCTTAGAATTATAGGCTGAAAAGTTGAAGTTGTTCTTCTAGCCAACAAGGAGTCACTGATAATATGATGAAAACATTTGGGAAATGTTTTTCTTCAATAAATAGGATGGGCAACTGCAGTTAAATAGAGAGAGACCGGAAAAATCTCAGGATGATGATCTAGGCAATGGAGAAGTGTCAATCCAGAACAGAAGGTGGAAAAAAACCATAAAAACTAGACAACTAAATAGGGATATAAAAATGATGGAGGAACAACAATAAGCTCCAAGCTCCTTAGCTGAGGACCTTCAGAAGGTAGTGCATATGCTGTTCACCAATATGAAGATATGCAGGTTTGGGGAAATGGTGGGAAAGGTGAATAAGGAAGGGATGGGTGGGTAGCAGATATACAACATATTACACAGTTTCCAACAGGTGGTAAATTAACGCTCACTAAATTGATTAGAGTGTGATACAAACTAGTAAGCTTCTTTATTGCTTCAGTTCTAGGCAATAAAAACTAAATCACTGAATGATATTCATTCAACATATATTCCTCATTGACAGTCTGTCCCACACATTGTTCTAGAATCTGGAAGTGTAATGGAGAAGAAAATAGTCTCTTCTCTCCCCAAGTTGACTTTCTGGTGCAGGGAGAGATGAAATAAGTGAACAGATACTATGTCAGGTGTCAATGAGTATCATGATGAAAAGGGTACTAGATCAGGGGACAGGATGGACTAGACAGTGACAAGGTTGCTAACCTGTATCAGGGAATGTTTTCTGATAAAGAGACATTTAAGCAAGAACCTGAATGATTTACTTTTAACTTGGTAACAGTTAACATGGTAAATTCTTTTATTCTAAATTCCTGTATAAATCATCAGACTAGGACTAAACTTCAAACTTTGTAATTTGGTAGACAAAACACCTAAGTTGAACTCCATGTCCGTTCTTTCTTAAAAAAAAAAAACCTAAAAATTATTTCCTTGTCTTTCCCACTCATGCCCACCATTAATTTTCCAATTAGTTACTAAATATTACAGATTCTATAAAAAATGTGTCTTCTGTTTGGATTGCTCAGAAGTGCAGCTTTTTAGCTGGCCACACAATCGCCCATTCACTGGGCTTGGCTGTCAGTGTGACTCTAGTCCATATACCTTTCCATCAACAACACTGACGTCCTGAAAAAATACATCTACATATTGGCTCTATTATCTAAAAAATAAAATCTGATTTTTTATATAACCTTTACAATCTGTCCTGAATTTACCTCTCCAGACTTCTGTCTTTATATTTTACTAATTATGTTATTACAGTTATCCCAATTTCTCCCCTTTGCCTTCCCTCTGTCCAGTACCCACCTTCCCTCCAGCATTCTTTCCCCTCCACTTAGTTCATGTCCATGGGTCGTACGTATAAGTTCTTTGGCTTCTCCATTTCTTATACTATTCTTAACCTCCCTCTGTCTATATTGCACCTAATAATTATGCTTTTTGATGCAGGGGCACCATTTCCCCTATTTGGCCCCTTCCCCATCTCAGCTCATAACCCTCCAAATAATCTCAATACTTGTGATTCTGTTCCTGTTTTGATTGTTTGCTTAGTTTTTTTTCTTTTTAGATTCAGTTGTTGATAGCTGTAAATTTGTTGTCATTTTAATGTTCATAGTTTTGATCTTCTTCTTTTTCTTAAATCAATCCCTTTAACATTTCATACAATAATGGTTTGGTGATGATGACTCCTGTCTGAGAAACACTTCATCTACCCTTGCATTCTAAATGATCACTTTGCTTGACAGAGTAATCTAAGTTGAGGCCTGTGTTTTTCATGATTTTGAATATTTCTTTCCAGCCCCTTCTTACCTGTAAGATTTCTTTTGAGAAATCAGCTGATAGTCTTATGGGTACTCCTTTATAGGTAACTCTCTGCTTTTCTCTTGCTGCTTTTAAGATTCTTTATATTTAACCTTTGGCATTTTAATTATGATGGGTTTTAGCATGGTCCTCTTTGAGTCCAACTTCCTTAGGACTCTCTATGCTTCTTGGACTTGTATGTTTACTTCCTTCACAAAATTAGGGAAGTTTTCTTTCATTATTTTTCAATTGTTTTTGTCTTGTTCTTCCTTTGAAAAGAACAAGACAAAAACATTTCTGGCATCCCTATGATTTGGATGTTAGCACATTTGGAGATATCCCACAGCCTTCTTAAACTCTCCTCATTTTTTTTGAATTCTTGTTTTTTTCATTCTGTTTTGGTTGATTGTTTATTTCTTCCTTATATTTCAAATCTTCTATTTGAACCCCAGCTTCCTTCCCTTCACTGTTAGTTCCCTGTAAATTCTTCTTTATTTTGTTTAATGTAACCTTCATTTCTTCCTTTATATTGTCACCTTACTCAATGGGTTCTTTGAGCATCTTGATCACCAGTGTTTTGAACTCTGCCTCTGATAGGTTGGCTATCTCCATTTACTTTAGTTCTTTTTTTGAGGTTCTGTTCTGTTCTTTCATTTGGGCCATATTTCTTTGTCTCCTCAATTTGGCAGCCTCCCTGTGTTTGTTTCTGTGTATTAGGTATAACTGCTTTGTCTCCCTATAAAAGACACCTGTAAGTTGTGTGGGATGGAGCCTTAGGTAATCAGCAGGTTGGGGCAACCTGCTTCACTGTTTTGTGGTCTGTGTTGGGGAAGGTTCCGAGAAGGAACTGTGCCACTTCTTGTCTTCTGGAAGTTTATTTACCCCACATTCACCCCTTTTCCAGTCACTTCACCCATTCCCTATATGCAACTGGCACCATCCTAGCTGTGGCCCTGGTGTTGAATCCCAGAGTGGGTGGGTTTGCGTACATTTTAAGACTATGTGGGCCCTTGGAGAGAAGTTTCCTAAAAATCCTGCAGTTTCTTCCACTGCCCCAACCCCCACTGATTTTTACAGCCAGAAGTTATAGGGATTTATCTTCCTGGCACTGAAACCCTGGGCTGTGTGGTCTGGCCTGGGGCTGGGATTATTTGCTTCCAGGGTATACCTCCTGATTTTTATCCACCACATGTGAATGTGGGACAGCCTGTGCCAATTCCACCACTGCCACTGCCTCTCTGCACCATGTCACATCTCCTCACCTCTCCATCCTATCTCCACATCACCCCACCAACACCACCTGTCTGGATGAATGTGGCTCCTTTGAATCCTTGGTTGTCAGACTTCCATACAGCTCAAATTTTGGACAGTTCTGGGTGTTATTTGTTTTGAGATTTAGTTGTAATTCATTTTGTGGTTATGCAAGTAGGTAAAGCATGCCTACCTATAACTCCAACTTGACTGGAAGTCCAGACTTCTGTCTTCATATACAACCACAGCCATGCTAAACTTCTCCTTGCCTAGTTCCCTGTTTTCCTAACCTGAAACATGCTCCTTCCCATGCCCAAAATGGTCAACCTTCCTTTATCTTTCCACCCCATATCCAATGCTTGAATACTCCTGCTCTCCCTTCAAGTCCTATATAATGTTTATTGCACATTTCTTTGTGCTCTACCACACTCTGATCTTACCTATATGAGTGCATTTACCACCTCACAATATAATTCTCAACTTGCATGTCTGCCTTGTCTTGGATTTGCTCTTCAAGAGAAAAGCTAGCGCCCCCTCCATCCTGCCTCCTAGCAGGGGTTATGACACATCCTAGGGCTTTATGCAAAGCTACCAAGTTCAAGTGTGTTGATTATGCAGTGCACAGTAGCACACATCATAGATGTCATAGATTTGTATTTTTATTACATCAATTTTGTAGCAGATAGAAATAAAGTTTGAGCTAATGAAATCAGTATATTATAACATACTATCAAAAGACGGAAGTAAAGTGCCTTTCTTACACAATGGTAAAACTAAAAGTACTTTGTCTTTAAATAAATGGTTGCTGCAAGAAGTAATTCCTCTGCCCACCCTCTATGGATAACCTTAGCCTAGCCAGGCTTCATTGCACCCTTCCAGAGATGAGCATTGAGTGGCAGAGAGAGAGCATTTGGTTTCATGTCTGTATGACTAATCTTGATAGGAAATATTTTAAAGTCAATTGTTTGAAGGGCCTGTCCTCATGATAAATCAGCCTGTTACCAAATAACTATTCCTCACATTGTGAAAGCCACAGAATTGTTAGAACCATTTTGTGCCTTTGAGGAGCTTATAGTCTAATTGATAAAATTAACCATGTAAAATTTATACCAAAAATATGAATGGTAAATTAATAAAATGGAGGATAAAAACTAACATGCAGAAGCCACTTTTCACTAATTGAATTAATTTAAAAAATTGATGATTTGACCACTTGACAACAGGAATTCCAAGAAAAGGAAGACTACATCTGAATTACTTGGTAGCATTGAGAACGTCATTTAACCTAAAACTTTCTCTTTTTTTCTTTCTTTCTCCCTTCATTCCTTTATTTCTTCCTTTTTTTTTCTTTTTGCAAAATTAAATTAGAAAATCTATCCTCTGACATCACAAAGTTTTTCCAGGAGGGAATAATATAGTAAATAAAAATGTTTTCTCAGGCTATAAAGAGATTACTAAAAGAATAGAAGTGAATTGTAATTTCTATTGGACAAGGAAAGTCTTCAAGTGTGGCCACTGTGAGGAATGCTCAACCTTCCATTGTCACTATCTGTCCTCCCCTCCTCCCAGCTTGAACTGCATCACCCACCTCACACCCCTCTCTCCAGGCTGCTTGCCTCTGTGTGCTGCAAAGACGCCACCCACTGTGTGAGAAATGAGAGAAAGAAGGGCATTCAAAGGAGAATGAGAAGTATAAAAGGAAAAGAGAGGCAACGTTCTTCTCTAACTACAATGAGGTTATTCTTAAAACATTTTACTTAATAGGCTTCTGAGATGTCTGAGATCATGACAATTTTTATCACTCTATTGATTAAGAACAAATAACCCTTGTTAACAGTGGTTTTTCTGGGAGTGAGATTACAGGCACCTTCAGTTTCTTACATGATGTATTTCTGAATTATCTTAATTTAGTTAAAATGGGCATGATTTGTATATACATTCTGAGAAAAAAGATAGTTCAAGCTTAACAGGGGACAGAATGAGGACTCTGGGTCAGATAAAATATATATTGAAGGAAATCTTCACATTTAGAAAAATCACGCTATCTCCAGGATGGCAATGGTCAACACATTTTAATAAGACAATCACGTAATCATGCTACTTTCAGAGGAAAAACCTTACTTATGATGTGATTTGGTGATTTCATTAGTTTATGCCATATTTATCTCCTTTTTCCTCTGTTTACAGGCACTGATTTGTTATCTGTGGTTGCTTTCCCCTTGGGAGATTTCTATATAGGGATTCACCATATGATCAACAATATACCAAAAAAGAGGAAGAACAGGCTGTTTTATGTAGCCCTGCTGGCCATCTGCCTCCACACAGGGGGAATAAAAGCCACCGTTTGCTTCTGGGTGCTTACAGCCTTCAGGATCATGTATCACAGAAACAAATGTCTTTTTTTAACTGGTAGGTTGCACTGGTTGGGAGAAAACCAAGGTTTCTGACATTCTTCTCCCTTTATGATTTCTCCTTGTTTGTTCTCTGATGCTATTCTGATGGTAGCAGTTCAGTCTTCATCATTGATTAGGTCAAGTAATTCACAGTGTGACCATGCCTGTGACAATGACTCAGTCACTAACCATAAGAAAATATGAGTCAGATACACATCGATGCAACTTACCAGCACCTTCTGGAAACACATTGATACTTTTATCCTCCAGATAAACAGATGTGAAATGGCTTGACATAGGGAACAGAATGTGGCTTTGGAACCAAGCAGGCCTAGGTGGAAATCTCTACTCTATTTAACACAAACCACCTGACCATGGTCAAGTCATTTATTCTTTATAAGGTTTAGTGTACTCATTTCTAAAGGGTTATAATAATACTTCTTGGTTTTTCTTAGAGGTAATAGTGTGTATATTGCCAGCAGAGAACCTAGTACATAGTAGGTGATCAATACGTGGTAGTTATTATTATTAGTTATTATATTGGACTACACTATTTTGGCAGGGATTATACATTCAGAGGGCAATACAGAGAGAAGATGGGAAGGACAGAAGTATTGTACAATTTTTAAAAACAGCAACCAGTACCTCTGTTTTGCATCCACTTTACCCCATCATCTAAAAATTTGTATTCCCTGAAAACCAAACCACCTTTCTGTGAATCTTTTCCTTTCCCTTGAGTTTTTATTCAATCTTATGTGGTTTTAAGGAATCAATTTTTATTATCAAATATAAATTTTCAAAAAATGAAATTTTGATTTTTAAGGCAAAGCATTTCAATTTAATAGAGAATTTTGTTGTTTTTATTGCTATTCATCAGTGGATGTCAAACAGATGTGAGATATGTTGTCTTTTTTTAATTGACTTTAGATAAAGAGAGAAGAAGGAAGAGAGAAAACATTAGTTTTACTGTTTTACTTATTTAAGCATTCATTGGTTGATTCTTGTATGTGCCCTGACCAGGGATCGAACCCACTACCTTGGTGTATCAGAATAACACTCTAAACAGCTGAGCTACCTGGCCAGGGCCATTAGGTTTTTTGTTCACACTTCTCTGTGAAATGGGTTGCCAACATTTTTCTAAAATAGTCTGTCTTTCCAATGTTAACAATGGGTAATGTTAGCAACAGATAAAGCAATGCACAGAGAACATCAGAGAAAATGTTTTAAGAAAATTTATATTAAAATCATTAAATGAAAAAATGTTAGCTAAGTACATGTAGCTATCCAAGGCAGTTTCTCTCTCTCCCTTTCTCTCTCTCTCTCTCTCTCTCTCTCTCTCTCTCTCCAATTATATTAATATTACAAAGCACTCAGGCCTATTTTGGATTAAGTCCAAATGTCAGAGAATAATGCAGTTTCACCAAAGGTGGAAGGGACTCTTCACTTCTTTATAGCAAATTCTGCCTCCTTGACCTGCCCAAAGGAGAAAGACAAATCCTTCTTTTTTATTCTATTCGGAAGTTTTAATCCTTAATTAGCAACATCATTTTGATTAAATAAGACTCTGGAGGATTAAGACTGGAGAGCAATCAGTTGTTCTGAAAGATAGCTCTGGAGAATTTATTGTACTGTGGTCTTAGTCATTGAGTTGTGTTTAATCAAAGTGACACTTCTCAGTGTTGATTACAAAGGAGACATTATATGAATGAAATATTTCCTTTGGGAAATGGAGGGGACTCTCAATGGTTTTGTGCTTTAGGACTTTGTAAAGGGGGATGGGGAATGGGGAATGGGGTGAAATGAGTTTCTGCAGCTGTCAGGAGCCAGACCAAATTTAGAATGAACACACTTCGAGTTGGTTGACTATTCTTTTCTAATTTCATTAAAATCTCCAACAAGAAGACCTATACAGTATTTTTAAAACCTCAAGTTAAAAGACCTAGAAATGTGTATAAAGAATGGGGTGTTGTTTATTATTGTTGAAAAGGATTATTGGGATAATAAGCTCCTTAAAGGCTGAATCTGGTTGTTTCCATTTTAAAGAATATTTTTTTTCAGTCTAAACACTAAACTGCAGGATAACTTTTATGAACAGCTGCTTGTTGCAGTTTATAGAAATGAATGTTAATTATTCCTGTACGTACTGCAGGAGTGGGAGGCAAGACTGACAGAGACCCCACTGGGCAGCCAGACAGCTGGCAGCATCCCGGCTCTGTCACTTAGGAGATTCATGGTCTTCAGCAAGTTCCATAACCTCTCAGAGACCTAGGTCTCATCCACAAAATGGGAACAGCTTGGAGGGCTGTTGTACAGCTTATATATAAACTATCCTAGCATATTACAAGTATTCAAATCAGGATAGCTATTACTATCATTATTAAATGACAAATAAGTCATCAGCTAAAATCATTGTCTAAATTCTGAAAGAGAAGGAACTCATTTAAGAGGAGGCTATCCTTCAAATAGGCAGCCCATTCACTCATAATCTATTTCTCTGAGTGAAAAATGCCACTAGAAATTACAAGCCTGGTTAATATAATGAATTTTAGTAGTCTTTAAAAAACAACATACCACTTGAATTTGTAACTATTTGAAGGCTGCATCCAGTTCTGTTTTCAGCACAGATGTCAGATGTTCATAGTTACAGGATCTTTAATGGGATATATCATTGTATCTATACCACCTAAAGCTTCCCAATGATTATGTTAAATGGCATAGACTGGAAGTTTCAGGCATTGAAAGAACCACTTCTGAGTAGAGCTGCCAAATATAGGTGAGTAAAACCACTCCCAGCCAACATCACCATCTGGTACTGGATCTTCCTCAACTATATACCTCATAGAAAGAATGAAGCTAACCTCCGTAAAATCAAGAGGCATAATAATCTGCCAACATCCTTGCACCATTATCCAGATCAGAACCTGGCTCTTTCAGCATTTACAAAATCTGAGGTGTACAATTAAGAGTCACAACACTGCAGATGATCTAGGTAGATATTGTACACCTGTGCAGAATCTTTTTTTAATTGAATTTATTGGGGTAACACTGGTTAAAACTTGTATAGGTTTCAGGAGTACAATTCTATAATACAAGGTCTGTCTAGAAGGTATCCAACCATGTAATATGAAAAGTAGAGACATTTATTGAAGAAAATACAAGGTACAAGAAACATGGTACATAGAACAACGACACCTCAGTCCCCTTCAAAGTAGGCACCTTGGGACCTCACACAGTTCTCCCAGTCGCCATCAGTTGCCCCATCATAGTTTCCTGAATCTCATCGATGGTCTGAAGTCTCTTCCCTTTCAAAAGTGATTTTAGTTTTGGTAAAAGCCAGAAGTCATAGGTCACCAAATCTGGGCTGCAGAGGGCTGAGTCCCCTGGGTGATTTGATGTTTCGCTAAAAAAACTCTGCATGAGACATGATGCATGAGTGGGTGCATTGTTGTGATGAAGCTGCTACTCACCAGGTGCTGTGGCCTTCTGAATCATTCAAATAGTTTCTACAGAGGAATGTTCAATCTTAATGCAAAATTTGATACAGATTTGTTGCTGTACTCAATCATTTTGAATGCAACAGCCACACAGTACACATGTTCACTCAACTGCATCTACCGCCCCCAATATTATTAATATATTAATATATTATTATATTCATTAATATAATGAAGTTGTCATTGTTCACACATATGCATTCCAGTCCGCTCTCCTCAGCTGCTAGGTTACGTCAATGTCAGGAAAACCATTCTCATTATATTAACAATGGCTGGACTTTTTCCACACAGACATCGTACATCATCTGTATTGTGTATTTACCACCTGAAGCCAAATCTCACAATTTATCCCCCCTAAACTCTCTCCTATCTTCCCCCAGCCCCCTTTCCCTGTGGTAATTATCACATGGCTGTCTATGAGTTTGTTTTTTATTTTATTTTATTTTTTGCTTAATCTCTTCAATTTTATCACCCATTCTTCCTATCCCCTCCCATCTGACAGCTGCCAGTCTGTTCTCTGTATCTATGAGTCTGTTTCTATTTTATTTGGCAAAATCTTTTCTGGAAACAAAAAGAAGGCAGGTAATTAAGTCTGTTTATGACCGTCATATTAAATTGTACCACAATTAACCTCAAACCTTGCTTCCACATTTCTTATTTGCTTCACCTGTTAATTTACATCACATCTGCATACCATAGTCTGTTACTAAGTAGTTATCAGAGTGAATTGCACATAATTTAAAGGGCCAAATAGAATAAAGACCTTGAAAAAGTCTAAAGACTTAATTTCAGAAATTTTGAATGTCCGAGTACTAAAATTGACCCTATATGATATCTGTCTCATATTAAAATGTTCTGATTTTAATACTGTTTACTCAAACATATCTTTTATCATAGGGAGACACTAGAGGCAAAATTTATTATCCCACAGCATTTTTCCTAAAGCTGCTTTAATATTAACTTGACTTTTGTTTGAGATCCTCACCCCCAACCTCCTATATCAGAATTTTCTGGAAGCATTGCTAAGGAATGTACATTTTTAGCAAGTGTTTTGGGATTTTGAAAATATCATGAGACATAAGGAATGGGGATTCCAAATGTAGTCTAGAGATATCTTTGAAAAAAAAAGCACCAAACACACTGAACACACCTAATGTGTGCCAGACAGCTTTGGAGCTTTTCTAATTCATAGCAATATTCACATTTGAAATCTACCTCATTGAGAAATTCTACATAATCCTTGAGGAAAAAAATGAAATATGAATCCGCATACATTCTGCAGTAGTGAAGTCGTAATTGATAAGGTACACTTTGGCCAACAAAATCAAAGTAATTCATGGAATAATCTTATTATACTCATTAATACTCAAAATATCCTCTGAGCTGCATAATAAGGAATAGTCTATAAATAGCTTTAAAAAATCAGTAGGCCTTCCAAAATTCTATTTGCATGGGCTCCAGCCAAGTTTAACAAATGCTCACTCACCCTAATAACAAAAGGCACCTCTTTCTTTATTTCTGCCAAAATTATAAGCTCTTAGGAAATGCACTCAGAATTTTTCTCCAACATATAACTCCAGAAACCAAAGAATATGGAGGTGGGGAAAAAGACTAATTCCTTATATTTTTGTTGCTCCTGATGCATCCTGCTTTTCCTTCAGCTCTGCTTGGTAGCTTTAAGTTTGGTAGGTGTGTGAGTAGGGATTTATGTTAACCAGAAGACATGAGGTGGTTTAAAGATCTTAAACTCACAAAATGAGAAAATGGGACATATGAACAACTTTAAAATTGGTATATTGGCAAACACTATTTGAAAGACTATATGCACCACTATGTTCATTGCAGTGTTATTTATAATAGCCAAGATCTGTGCCCATCAGTGGATGAGTGGATATATAGAGAGACAATACCATGGTGTTGCCCAGAAGGAAAGGTTGAGGGGTAGGCGGAGGTGGGCAAAGGGGGAAAACTCAGACAATGGAAAGAGACTTCACATGGGGCAATGAGCACCCAATGCAGTGTGCAGATGATGGTTTTTTGAGTTGTACATTTAAAATCTGTATGGTTTTTGTGAACCTTGTTACCCCCAGGAAATTCAATTAAAAAATAAAATAATACAATAATAATATAAGAATAAAAAAGAAGGAAAGAAAAGGGGCACAAAGGGAGAAGGACAATGAGAGTGGTCAAAGGAGTAAGAGGGGCAGTGAGACCGAGGGGAAGAGAGTAATGCATGCCCACACATTTCCTGACAAAAACATACCTTTCCCTCTCATCTTTCTGTCTATGCTCCAAATCAATGATCTTTCTTTATTAAACTGCCATTTCTTAACAGCACTCTTGAAAAAATTATAGATAAAAAGTAAAAACCATAAAATTTCCATTTGTTCTTTCTTTCTCCAAATTCATGGCTGCCCGAGTATCCTCGGAAGCATCTCAATGGGCCCACAGTTATGCTGAAAGAAGCAAAGACTGACAACAGCTATTCACCACGAAATCAGCACCCAAGTGTTTCACTGAGTCTCCTACACAGTTCAGTTTAATCCCCTTGAAGAGCTTCAAATTTCCTGATAAATTATCTAAATATTATTCAATGCATAATAAAATATTAACTCTGAAATGTTTAAATTGTCTGCTAATGCTATGAAGACCTGAAAGTTTGTTACTTCTCTGGTTCGGAAAAACTATTTTAAACCATTTCTGTTAAAATCAATGAAAATCAATCTAAAGCATGTCAAAATTGTTCAGTCTAAGAAATGGCAAAATATTTCAATAAGCTTTAACATCATTGCTAAATAAATTAAGGTAAATATTTAAAATAAATAATCTCAAAAATATTGCTGACTTGCAGCAACAAGACTTTTTTACTTATTTGTATTCAACACCATAAAATCATGAAGACAAAAAATAATTACCTCTTATATATACTCCAAGTTATTTGCAGTTCCAAGTCTGTATTTAAAAGTAGACTAAAGAAACATATTTTTACTGCTGCTTTCAATTTTCCTTAATCACTGGTATTTGTTTTGCTTTAGTGCCTTGCTCTCTGACTTTCTCTGTGAAAGGTGCTTTATATATTCAATTTGCTAGTGAGCTATGAGATGAAAGGAGTCTTAATGGTAAGTTTGAAGACTGTGGATTTTTATTTCTTTTAGTTCTTTTTTACAATTGATATATATACAATTTCACCCTTAATTATCTATAGCTTGTCCTGTTCATGGATCAACAAAGACACACATAAAACATGCCTGTACTAGGTAATTCTTTCAGAAAATTACACAATTAAATAGGTTGGGTGGCATTTGTTCGAATACGTTTAGTACTTTATGTGAAATCTCCTTCTATACATAGATATTCAGCCTATAATTCTTTGGTTTCTAACTACCTTTCACAAGATTTAAGTCTCAGAATGTTTGTCATTTTCCTTGACCCTCTTTAAAGAATTCAATTTGCATCACCATATGGTATACTGAAGAGTCACAGTGTCCTCTTGGATTTTCTCAGCAATACTTAACATAAAAATATAATTTCTAAAAATTGAAAGAAATATAGCATTGCTTTCAGCTACAGCTTCTCTCAGTTGCTACCGCCACAACTCAAATATGCAGCTTGCAACCACATGAAAGGATGACCCGAGGCTGAGCCTAGGGACTCTGTCCAGTTGTCTTAGAAAAGGCTCACTTTGTACCTCACCTACATTTTGTTAAGATTCTATTAGTGGATTACGCTAAGTCAGTTTCCTCCACACAGCTGTTTTTGACATGTGATTACTTTCCTAGGTCAATTATTAAAAATTTGGATTTTTAATGTTGTTGTTTGATTGATTGTTTGAATTTCTGGGAGAGATGCCATGTTATTCATCACTTAGTTATTTATTATCCATTTATTATGGAGCTAGAATTTCACTAGGTCCCATGGAGATGTGGATTAAAGTATAAGATGTTGCTGTCAGAGATCTTGATGATCTATAAGTAAGAAGACAAAACTGAAAAAGTGAAAATTGGACAGTGAATATTTGCTTTATAAATTTGGAGAAAAGAACAAGTGAAATATTCAAGAGAAAAATGGATGAAGAAAAAGACATTTGATATGCGCCTTTGAAAGTGAGACAGGGCAAGCCAAAGAAAATGAAAAGTCACAGGGGTGAAAATGAGCAGGCATGTTTATAGGACAGGGGGGAGGCTAGTGTACCTGGACACACATCTTTCCAAATAGAAACCACATATCTATCCACTTCTCTCTCTTTCCTTTGCTACCACTCTGGTCCAGTTCACACTTAGCTCTCACCCAGACTATTACAATAGCCCCTTGATTGATCTCCTTACCAAGCCCTAGCTGCAATTCTCAGGGCTGACACAATAACCTGGGTTGTTTATTTCCCGTTTAAAACCAGATCATTTTAGTCCTCCGCTTAATTCCCTTAAAATGCCTCCCCAATGCACTAGAAATAAAATCCAAACTCCTTACCTTGAACTTCAAGGACCTAAAAGATCTAGACTACAGTTAACTGCTTCACCTCCTCTCCTAACATTATGTTCTTTTCTCACTGTGCTCTAGCTGCACTGCTCTTTTTGTTCCTGAAATCAAGACTAGAAAAAAATGAACAGCAACTACATGTGTTCTTCATTCAATCTCTACAAAAATTCTGTGCAAAGGATATGATCCTTATTTTGAAGATAAAGACCCAGAATTCCAGAAAGCCTAACATCATAGATCATCTGATTACCAGAGTTGTAATTCAAACTCAAGTCTTCTGACAACCATTCCAAAGAGAAAGGACAATATTTATAATTAATGGTATATAAAACATGTTAAAAAGCATGAGTGAAAGATAACTAATGAGGAAACAGCGGTGTCATGAAATCTGTAACTGGAAAGACCTGGAAGGAAGTACAGAAAAGACATCTCACCCAGGTAGCCTCTTCTTGAGGCCGCACCAGAATGGGTGGCTTCTGCTCGTGAGTCTGCAACAATACAGCTCTGAGGTTTTAGGTAAATCAGTTTCTAATTCTCATATTTCTTCTCAGAAGAAGAGAAAGTATTTATGACTTTGAGATGAGCAGAGATTTCCCAGATTCAACACTAAAAGTATGACCCATGACAGAAAAAAATATGATCACCGGAATTCATTAAAATTAAGAATTTGTCCTTTTCAAAGACAGTGTTAAAAGAACAAAAAGACAAAACACAAGCTGAAAAATCTAAACCACCTATTTGATAAAGCACATATCCAGGATATATAAAGAACTCTTAAAACCAAATAATAGGAAAATAACCTATTTGTTTTAACGGACAAAAGATTTGAACAGAAACTTTGTCAAAAAAAGAGATACAGATCATCAAAAGCACATGAAAAGATGCTCAATATAGCTAGACATTAGGGGAATGTAAAATTAAGCAGCACATCTTTTAAAATGGCTAAAATTAAAGACTGGCGATACCAAGTATTGCCCAAGATAGAGAAGTATTAGAACTCTGATATATAGGGTGTAGTAACGTAAAGATGTTGCAATTAATTAAAAACCATTTGGAAATTTTTTTTTAATGTAAAATATGCCTCTAACATACCACCCTGCTATTCCACTCCTATGTTTTTATCCAAGAGAAATGAAAATCTGTGTCTATGCAGAGACTTGCGTATGAGTGCACAAAACAGCATTATTTGTAATTAGCCATAAGCTGGGGGAAAAGTCCATCAACAGATAAGTGTATAAATAAAATGTGGTACATTTATATAAAGGAACACTCCTTGGGAACAAAAAAGAGTCAACTACTAATAAAGACAACAACATAGAAGAATCCGAAAATAGTTATGCTAAGTGAAAGAAGCCAGATAAAGAGTATATATTTGATAATTCCACTTACAAAAGAATCTATCCATTGAAAACTAATCTGTAGTGACAGAAAAAAAGATCAGTAGTTCCTGGAGAAAGGGATGGGTGGCAGCAGGGAGGGGTGACCAGGGAGCATAAGCAGGCTTCGGGGAGTGGCGGATCTGTTCATTGCCTTGAATGTGGTGATCGTGTCACGGGCACATGCATTTTCAAAACTTATCAAATTGGGCACTTTAAACACATGCAGTTTACTGTATGCCATTTATGTCAATAAAGCTGTTTTTTAAAAAAAAACATAAGAAAAAAACAATGGTAATAATGGCAGTATGATATTGGTATAAGGATAGATTGGTGGAAGAGAACTAAAAAGAATGGAAAAGAATCACATTTATATGGTCAATTGATTTTCAATAATAGTGCTGAAAAAAATTCAATGGGAAAAGATCATCTTTTTAATAAATTGTGCTGCAATAACTATATATCATATAGAAAAAATTACTCATTATACCCTACAGTAATTCAAAGTAGATCATTGTCCTAACATAAGATCTCTGACCATAAAACTACTAAATAAAAAAAGAAAATCTTATTGATGATTCCTGCCCTACTGCAGCTGAGTACTACAGAAAAATTGCCACCCCGCCCCCACCTCCTCCAGCCCCATAGTTGCAGCAGAAAACTGTAATCTAACATTTTCAACACACACACACTTGAGCAGAAGCAGGCAGGGGCACTGATTCCCCAGGGTGGGTAGTGTTAGTGAGGCCTACAGAGGAGCCAGTCTTCTGCACCCTGCCCAACAGAAACAGGCAGTGCTCCAATTCACCCCACTGGGTAGCACCAGCTGGGCATGGCAGGGAGCCGAGCCTCCATCCTCAGCCAGCCAGTGGAATGAGGTAGGGTAAGGAGGTCGCTCTTTAGGTAATTAACAACCTAATTCTGCATCCTCATTTTCTCTCCCCATCAATTAGAAGATGTACAGAAAACCCCACAGGATGACTCCCAGTGGGTCACACTTTTGACAGCCCCATCCCCCTGACTATGGGAACAACCTGTAACCTGTCTCCGCCCAATAAAATATGGCAAAGATGACCAGATACCACCCGATGTTTCTATTATATTATATGACAAAAGGTGAAGGGATTTTGCAATGTAACTAAGGTCTAATCAGTGACTTCTGAGTTACTCAAAGGGAAGATAATCCTGGTATCCTGGGTGGGCTCGATCTAATCAGATAATGACCTTTAAATTTTAGTGATAATGTGTTTTAAAACTTAGTTCTGTTAGTGTTTGCACAACTAAAACATTTATCAAAACTCATTAACTATATATCTAAATAGGTGAATGTTATTATAATTAATTTAACCTCAACAATTTTTTAGGTTCCCTCCTCTGAAACGGGATTCTAACAGTAGGATTTAGACCAAAGAAAGGTTGAGAGATACAGATAATTTCCTGCAAATCAGATGACTGGGATAAGTATTTATTTGTAATACTATTCACAAAGAGGAGACCCTGAAAGTTTTATTCAAATGACACACATTCCTGTCATTTAATGCATAGTCTCCATATTACCTGAGTGTGCCTGAGTTTTCCCAGGAATAAATAGAAAGATTCAACTCTTTCACCATGTAACCTTTCCAGGTTCATTGGGTGTATCCAACTATGGTTCCTTTAGCTCCTCAACAGAGTTGAGTAGCTGCTGCAGACCTCTGCCAAGCCTAAACTATTTACTGTCAGGCCCTTTACAGAAAATATCTGTCCGCTTCCGCTTCAGAGAAAACAGAACACACTCCTACATCTCTTCTAAGTAGGAATGAAACAAATATAAGGAAACTGTTAAGACAGGTGGTAAGTATAAACTTATCTAGAAATCTAATAAAAAATTTTTCAAAATGTAGTTCAGCTAACATGCTATTATTTTATAGCTCCCATTTATGTAAGAGCATTAAAATTCAAAATTACTATCTGAATTAACTCCATGGTGTCTTCATGTTTGTCTGTCTGTGGACCTCAGGTTTTATTGGATCATGAACCTAAGGGCAGCTGTTGTCTTTCTGGGAATCTCTTACATTCAGCACTCAGGGGCTTGGGCCCTGGTTTTAATTATTCCTTTTATGTCTGTACTTACAGCTCTGATAACTCTTCATATGGTGCATTATAATCTGATTTATCAGCCAGGAAAACGTAAGTAAATCACACTTTATATTAACTTTTGGGGTTTTATGGTTTTCTTGACATAGCTCCTTCCTCCTTGATTCCCTGTAAGTTCTCTTTCAACTCCCAGAATTTGCAGATTCTGCCAGTTATTACACTTGGGAGCAACAGAGTCTGCAAGAATATCAATAATCTCTATCTTCTTTTATTTTTTCCTTGTTAAAATAGTCTTAATAATGGAATTTTTAAACAAACAAAAGTAGAAAAAATATTTATGAACCCTGTCTATCTAGCTCTCAGCCTCAGCAATTACCAATTTATCTTTACTCATTTTTTTCACCACCCCTCCTGGCAATTTTGAGGCAAAAATTAAATATTACAGCATTAAATTTGTGTATGTGTGTATATAACATATGCATCATGTTACTTTTTTGTTTGTTTGTTTTTTGTCTTAAACAATAGAAATTTATTTTCCCACAGTCTCGGAGGCTAGAAGTCCAAGACCAAGATGTTGTCAGGGTTGTTTTCTTAAACTTAATTTTTATTGTTGACACTATTACAGATATCCTTGCTTTCCCCTGCCTTCACCCACCTCCCGCTCAGCCCCCACCCCCCACCTTCCCTCTGGCCATCACCACACTGTTGTCTACGTCTATGGGTTACGCATTTATGCTCCTGGCTAATCTTCACCTTCTTTCATCTGGTTCCACTTTCCTCCCTCCCCTCTGAAAGCTGTCATTCTGTTCCAAATAATCAAAACTTATCTCACGCACATGCATACACACAGAGAGAATTTCTTAATATCATCAAATACCCAGTAACTGTAAAATGTCTCTAATTGTTTCCATTTTTCGAATTGGTGTGTATTGTTTCATACTTAATGTAAATGAAATTTAAATAAGGCTCATATAGTCCAAACGGTGATATGTCTTCAGCCACATATATGCCCCCTATGTCTCTGTCTTTTCCCTTTCAAAGAAATTTTTTCAAGAAACCTGAACATTTAATACTGTATTTCACAGTCTTTTGTTGATCACATCCACATGGTATTGTCCAACAGGTTTTTCTCTTCCTTATTTCCCATAAATTTCTTGATAGACTTAGACACTTAATCAGATTCAGATTTTGAAGCATGGTGTAAAGTTTTCCTCAATCTCAGATGATAAAGGAATTCATTCATATTTTCCTTTGATACTCTCATTATTATTTCTAACCTTTACATATGTGACCTATTTGGAAATGTTATGAGAATAGGTTTGAAGAGTCAATTTATCTTTTTTTCCACACGACTACAAAGTTATCAGCTTTGTTTACTAAGAAGTCTGTGTTTTCCTCACTAATCTGAGATGTCACCTTCGTGTATACTGCCATTTACATTTTCTACAGTTTCTATTTTGCTCCTTTGATTGATCTATTTATCTATCTTGTCTAACTATGACCTTAATTTCTAACATATTTTACTTTTAGTAGTCTTTAACTACTATCACTGTCTCTACTATTCATCTATACAACTACCATTAATCACAATGCGATGAGCTGTATTTTAAAAATTAAATACATTCACTAGTGTTACTTCATTTTTTACTACATACGTGTGAGCTGTAGGAAGGGTACCATGTATCTTTACAGATGAGACTCCGTATACTTTTCCTCTGCTCCTGTAGCACCCTACGCATATCTTTGTGGTTTCATCTACCACATTATATTGAAATGATCTGTTTTTGAATAAGATTAGAAATTCCTGTGTTATATACATACTTGAAATAATGTAAATGCTCAGTGTTTGTTATTATTAAATTCAGTACAGAACTGAGACATAATTTAGTTAAATGGCTTACCTAAGACCTCACAAAAATGGCTAAAGTGGAACCTAAACCCAGGCCTTATTTTTTGCAGCCTCATTTTGTTACACCACACACAGAGGCAGTGAAACATAGAAAGTAGCACCCACGGAAGCCTCTGGCCCTGTTTCTCAGAGCTCTGTGGTCTGTGGGTCACAGCTAAGCAGCACAGAACCTCCTGGTGGTCTAAAATGAGCTCGCCGTGCCGGAAGGTCTCTGAAATGTCCTCTTTCTCAGCCCAAATAGAAACAAAAATTAAAGTGTGAACTTTTATTGAAATATCACTCTGATGTTTTCTGGAATGTGTATCAAATAATTCTGATTTATGTCAGTACATATAATATATTGTTCCCCTGTGTATAATGTACACCCATGTTTTTGGCTCAACTTTCAGGAAAAAAGTCTTTCCTTTTATATTTTTAATCAAATTATTTATTTATTTATATTTAGAACAAAACCAGTTATTGAATTCTAGGGCATTATTTTGAATACAGATATGATTGTCTCTTTCCAGCATTATCCTTTTTACTCATAAGCATAAATAAAAGAATTAAAAATGTTTATAGAGATCTGGAATTAGTACTACCATGTATAATGAACATCCTCATATTTCCCTCAAAAATTTGAACAAAAAAGTACACATTACACATGACAAAATACAGTAGATACATACATACATATATACAATTTTCAGATTCAAATTTTCTAAATAACAATTTAATATCAATCCCTGTGCTTTTTAATCTCCTATTTGAAAGGATATTCATCTAAATAAATACAATTCTTCAAGTTATACAGATTTATGTAATTAACTGCCAGCCTATTCTAGTCTACATGTTACATTTTTTCCCATGTGATAAGGTAAGCTTTCTTTGGACATTTACAAAAACATTTATTAGCTGCACATAAAATTTTAATAGAATATGTTCATCAGTGGTTTACCTTACACAGTACTCTATCAAAAGAATATTCTGGAGTTTTTTCTTTTGTTTTATTTTGTGTTATGTTTCCAAGTTATAAGATCACCAAACTCCAATGAAGTAAAACTCTATCTTCTCCCTAGCAAAGTATATAATCTTTATTTTGGCTTTTTACTCTCTGATGACTAAATTGGAAATTCCTCAAAGCCGTAATTCAAAGCCATATGTGACCTTAAAGAAATGATTTTTTATGTGCTACCTTTTATTTTAAGGTAACTTTTCAAATGTGGACCATGCATTCCATTATGTTTAGCTGTCAAGCATGGCCTTCATTTGCATTTCTTCCCACTGCTATAATTTTGAGAACTGGCAGGTGACCAAAGAAGAAAAAATGTGCATCTACCATCCAGACTGCAATGTAGGCTTTTTTATTATAATTAAGTAGCATAGATATTCAAGATTAGATCAAGGTCAGAGGAGCAGAACATCAGAGCCAAGGACTTAAAGGTACAAAGAATAGAAAAATTGCTTTCTAGAGTTTTTTTTTAATAGTAATGGTGACAATCTTTAAGTTTTGCAATAAAACATTTTAAATAGCTCATCTGTTTTATTTTAAAATGTGCATGCCTGGTGTGCTTGCACATTAAATAGGAGCTTGAAGTCTCAGTCACATTTTCATTCCAGTTTTTTTCCAACTTCCTGTTTCTGCTCCTGGTGCAGAAAAGCAATTTGAGAATTATAATGACAATGGATTTTTTTAAAGGCTGAGTCTACATGACACCCAAAATTATTTGTACAGAGGCATGAGTTTTCTATTAAGCCTAATGGATTAATCCAAGAAGGCAGTATGATGTGTAGATGTAGATGTTTTCAACTTCTAACATTTGGTGATAACTCTGTGGTTTGCTGGGTCGGGCACGCTACTGTGCACTTCCTTTGCTTGCCCTCTCTAACTAGCTTATTGGCTCCCTCCAGTCCAGCTGACCAACTTAGGTTGTTACTTCTTCCTTCTGACTTGCTAAGCACATTGTTCATTCTTCCTTCCATCTCCTTGACTAAGTTTTCTCCTGCCAGTTGATGCAGAGCCCTAGGATTATTGTAGGGACCCTGGTTCTTTACTTCCCACCCTCTTTCTTTAAGTCACCTCTAGTTCCATAGTTTTTAATGCTAATTGTACACAAGGCACTCAATTTCATATTGATTTCCCTTATCACTTTAAAACTCATATATCCAACTTCCTATTCAACATTTTGATTTAGTTATCTAATAGTCTCAAACTTAACCTGACCAAAATTCAACTATCAATTCCTCCATCTTCAAACTGACTTATTTCTTGTCTTTTCCATCTCAGTGTCAATCACCAACACCCAGTTGTTTCAGGGGAAAATAAATAGCCTTCTTCAATTTTCTCATTCCTTCAAACTTTCTCCACATCAGAAAATCTTACTGATTGTTCAGAAACCCATCCCATCCTGTTCATTTCTCTTCATTGAGATTACTGTATATCCAAACCACCACTACTTCTTGCCTATCTCCCAGCTTCCCCTCTGCTCACTAAATACCATTATCAATACAATTACTGAGTTTCAGAGTAGAATTTTTAAAAATGTATATCATAAGATATCTTTACTCGGCATAAAACATCTCAATGGTCTCCACAACACTGAGGATAAAATTTAAGAGCTTCTTACTTTGACCTAAAGTCTGACCCTTGAACAGTTCTTGGACTTTATCTCCTCCCAGTTTTCTCACCAACTGAGCTGCTGCCTCAGTGGTCTGTACTGTCCCTGATCCTCTCCCAGCTCCTGACATGCCTGGCATGAGCTTCCTCCAAAGCTTTTTGCCTGCTTCCAGTCTGTTCAACCCTCAGAACAATTTTCAATTTTTAAAGTCTTTATACAAAACCCCACAATGAGTCTCAATCTTATCTACTTATTTTTATCATTGAATTTGCCTAATATTTTCCTGCTTGTTTACTGTCATCTCCACCAGGAAGAAAACTCAGGGATTTGTAGATCTTGTTCACTGCTATATTCTTAAGGCCTAGAAAAGTCCTTAGCACACAGTAGTTACTTAATATATATGTTAAATGAATAAATAATTACTTTCACATTTGTCTGGCATCAATTATGAGCACTCACAGTGTTGGCTAAAATTTTAGACCTCATTAATGCTTAGTCGTTTCTTGTTCTTAACCATTTTGTTTTTGTTGTTTTATATCACCACATCAGATACAATTTTACTTGTTTAAATAAATTCATTTTTCGAAGTGTGTATTCAGTTGAAGCCAGTTCTACTCAAAGCCTGATCCATGGAACAGAGCTGATCAATAAATTGTTTGTTACTGGTATGCAACAAAATAAATCCAGAGACTGAGGGAAAACATGAAGTATTTATGAAAAGTTGTATTTTATGTCTGTTGAATCTACTAATAAAAATATAAGGACTTATATTTTGTATGGTTTTGTTTCTTATTTTATTCTCTTGGTATTTTATTTTTATTGCATTTTGCAAATGTATTGAACATGATAGTTGAGAATTTTTTTGAAAAATTGATCTTTCACACAGCTAGTTTAAGATGCACTAATCTAAGCTATCTCTCTTTAGAAATAGTATGATAGTGGTATTTAACTGTTTAATAAAATTGCAGGTATCAATTTATTATGCAAGAAATACTGATTTGTTTATACAAAAGATAGTAAGTTTAAAACATATATTCAATAAAGTTCTTGAATTTGAAATATAGGAAGAAAATTGAAGATGATATCTTTGGAAATAGTCTTTCATCTTGCAAATAGTTATCATTTAACAATAAAGCCTATTTTAAAGCATGGAGTAAGTTGGATCAATGCCAGTACTAACCCTACTATCTATACAGCACTGTTTTGCAAGAGTTGAGAACAGGTTAATAAGAAACAGAGACAAGATCATAAGGAAATGTGAGGAAGTTGAGCCTCCTAGGCCAGACCTGTTCAAATTTGGTCTCTAGACTGTTCATCAAGACATCCTCAGTTCTCATCTTACTAAAACCTTAAGTAAACTAGGAAAGGAGGTAGGAAAGTCTTATAATAGAGCAGTTCTTTCTGCAATAATAAAGGTCTTCCTATTGCTTTTTTTCCTAAGAGATACAAATGTTGGCCACTCACAGGTTTTTCTGTCCCTTTGGCCTTCTTGGTCCCTGGGCCTTTTATTTGTGTCTGGAAATACTGACAAAAAAAGAAGAGGCAATGGTGACTAAGAGCCCATCTCTTGTCAGCAATTACCCAACATACTTCCACTTCCACTTGACCTCAACATACCTCACAGAGGCCACCAAAGAGCCACTGCTGTAATCTTTCCTGGTCACTAATTATTGACTGGATTTGATTCAGTGACTTAGAGGTAAAAGGCTCCATATTCAATTACCAAACCCTCAGCTTTCTCAATTAATCAAAGACTAACATAATAGGTCTATTACAACTCTCAAAGAAAAGACCAGATCAAATCAATGTAATCACTCTTTAACCTTAAAAAGAAATGTCAACATACTTTATTTAAATATAAAATTCAAAGCTCTATCGCATTTAAATGAACTTGGTTAGAATGCATTTCATCTAGAATTTTAATATAGGAAACTCAAACATAATCAAAATGACAACCAAACTATATTTGGAGTTTCTATAGCAGCCTCCTTTGGAGAAATTCAAATGTTTTCACATTTACTTTATCATTTATCACGAAACTATGGTTGGTGTCTATATAATTTGTGGAAGGATTTATCTGGTCAAAGGAGTATAAAAACTTTTAACAATCATAATGGCAAAACTGAACTGCTAAATAAACAGGGGTCTCTTATCAGTCATTGTATCGGGAAGTTTTAATGGAGTCAAAAAAGGTGGAATCTGAATCATAAAAGAAGCAACAATGTCGTTGCAAATCATTAGTAATGAGGACTGCAAACATCTAAAGCAATAAAATGCTTCTGATACAAAAGCAACAGACAGCCATCTAAACCCAGAGGAAACTACTGGAAAAGTCAAAAACCAGCTAATCCAATCTGAACTTTTAGTGACACTATCAACATGTATAAAAGCATTTGAAGAGTTCAGAGTTTAACCTCACGTCTGAGATTCAAGGATAAAGTCAAAGCAGAGAACACATTTCCCTTCATCTCCATGTCAAAATAAGAAACCACCTTCTCCATGACAAGTAAAGTGAGGATTATTTATATAACATTTTATATTTGAAAAATTGTACCAGTTCTTTGTGTTAAAGCTGTAAAAGAAAGTTCAGGTTGTCTTATTCATCAACAAGTTAAAGTTAGAGACTTCTGAGAGATTCTAAAATTTTTACTTTGGTGTTTTGCCTCCTTTCTTCCCTTTTTAATATGTTTCCACTGATCTTAACTTTTTCATGTTTTACATCAGCTGTCAGGTACCACCTTGGGCTGGTCACCAGGATACCAGAGCCCTTGTCAGAGCTTGTTCCTTTGAATTCAACCCCTTGGGTGCTCAAGCCTTCTCAATCACTTGACTGTCCTCCATTCATGCAGTTGTTATCTTTCTGACTAACATCTTGGAAAACAGAAGAACAGTTCTTTCACAAATACATAATATCTCCAATTATTTGCAGGTTGCTCCCCCCTGACAACCTTTGGGGTGTTTGCTAATGCACTGAAAATGTGCTGTCTGCGGCATCTTAATGGAGATCTGACAAGCTGGTTAGACCATGCCAAGGAGAAAAATGGCGGCTGCTACAGTGAGCTCCATGTGGAAGACACAAAATTTTTCTTCACCCTTCTCCCTCTCTCTATTTTTCAGCTTCTTTATAAAATATGTATTATGCAGGTAAGAAAGGGTAATTAATACTACCCCCAAGACCAATAAAATAATTGCATGTTAACAAATAAACACTTTTTTTTTATCCCAATAAGCACTTCCCATACACTTTGTCAGGCTGTTAAACTATAAATGCTTCTAATCATTACAGGCTTTAATTTCAAGAGCTAAGTGGGGTCAGGTGGAGGCACATCTTGGTATGTTGTTTCTCCTGTAGAACTATAAATGTCTTTGAGTAGGTGAGGGCAATACTTCAGCGTGCATAAGTTATAAGGCATAAGAGCAGTAAATGAAAATATGAGATCTAAGAGCAATTACCCAACCGCCATTTCACCAAAGGTTTTGCCTTCCTCCCTCATTAAGCCTTTAAAAACTGGTACTAACAAGTAGTTAAAATGACTGATTTGAGTACCACCCCCACTGTACTCTTAAGTACTAATGAGCAAGTGATTCTCTCCCTACCCACTCTTAGTTCCTTGATGAATCAGTCCCTGTGCTGCAGAGAAATCAGAGGAAAAACATTACATCCAAAGTGTCCTTTATAAATAAATGTGATTTAAACAATTTTTGATGTAGTGATGCTCAAAGATTAAATTACTTATCATGAAATATTATTTTAAGTATATTGTATTGATTTGTCCCAATGAAATATTATAGTTGTCCCAATTTTCCCCCTTTACACCCCTCTGCCCAGTACCTAGTCCCTCTAGCAACCCCACCCCTTAGTTCATATCCATGGGTCATGTATATTTCTTTGGCTTCTCCATTTCCTATTCTATTCTTAACCTCCACTGTCTATTTTTTACCTACCAATTATGCTTCTTATTCCCTGTACCTTTTCCCCAATCATCTCCTGCTCCCTCCCAGCTGATAACCTTCCAAATGATCTCCATATCTATGATTCTGTTCTTATTCTAGTCGTTTCCCCCATTTGTTTTGTTTTTGTTTTTTAGATTCAGTTGTTGGTAGTCATGAGTTTGTTGTCATTTTAATTTTCATAGTTTTGATCTCCTTTTTCTTAAGTCCCTTTAACATTTCATATAAAAAGGGCTTGGTGATAATGAACTCCTTTAGCTTTATCTTGTCTGGGAAGCACTTTATCTGTCTTTCCATTCTAAATGATAGCTTGGCTGGTATGGCTCAGTGGTTGAGTGCTGGCCTGCAAATCAAAGAAAGGGTCACCAGTTCGATTCCCAGTCTAGGGCACATGCCTGGGTTGCAGGCCAGGTCCCCAGTAGGGGATGCACCAGAGACAACAACACATGGATGTTTCTCTTCCTCTCTTTCTCCTTCCTTTCTGCTGTGACTAAAATTTAAAATAAATAAATAAATAAAATCTTTAAAAATAAATAAGTATATATACGATAGCTTTGCTGAATAATCTTGGTTGTAGGTCCTTGTTTTTCATCACTTTGAATGCTTGTTGCCAGTCCCTCCTTGCCTGCAAAGTTTCTTTTGAGAAATCAGCTGCTAGTCTTAGGGGAACTCCTTTGTAGGTAACTCTCTGCTTTCCTCTTGATACTTTTATGATTCTCTCTTTATATTTAACCTTTGGCATTTTAGTTATGATGGGGCTTGGTGTGGTCCTCTTTGGGTCCAACTTGTTTGGGATTCTCTGTGCTTCCTGGACTTGTATGTCTATTTGCTTTATCAAATTAAGGAAGTTTTCCTTCATTATTTTTTCATATAAGTTTTCAATGCCTTGCTCTTCCTCTTCTCCTTCTGGCACCCCTATAATTCAGATGTTGGCACTTTCAGAGATGTTCCACAGTCTTCTCATTCTCTCCTCATTTTTTTTAATTCTTTTCTTTTCATTCTGTTCTGGTTGATGGTTTTTTTTTCCTTATGTTCCAAATCATTGATTTGAACTTCAGCTTCCTTCCTTTCACTGTTGGTTCCCTATAGATTTTTCTTTATTTTATTTAGCATAGCCTTCATTCCTTCCCTTATGCTTTTGGCATACTCAGTGAGTTCTCTAAGTATCCTCATCACCAGTGTTTTGAACTCTGCATCTGATAGGTTGGTTATCTCCATTTTCTTTAATTCTTTTTCTGGGGTTTTGTTCTGTTCTTTCATCTGGGCCATATTTCTTTATCTCCTTGACTTGGCTGCCTCCCTGTGTTTGTTTCTGTGTATTAGGTAGAGCTTCTCTGAGTCTCTATAAAAGTCACCTATAAATTGTGTAGGGAAGAGCCTTAGGTAATCACCAGGGTGGGGCAACCCACTTCACCACTTTGTGGCTTTGTGTGGGGGGAGGGATTAGAAAGGGGACTATGACACTGCCTGTCTTCTGAGGGTTTGCCTTGCACTCACCCCTTTTCCAGTCACTTCACCCACTCCCCATATGCAACTGGCATCATCCCAGCTGTGGCCCTGGCGTTGAATCCCAGAGTGGGCGGTTTGCATACATTTCAAAACCATGTGGGCCCTTTAAGCAAAGTTTCCTGAAAAATCTGGCAGTTTCTTCCACTGACCCAATCCCCACTGGTTTTTACAGTCAGAAGTTATGGGGATTTATCTACCTGGCACTGGAACCCTGGGCTGTACGGTCTGGCCTGGGGCTGGGATTGCTTGCTCCCAAGGTGTCCCTCTGGTTTTTATCCCCCACATGTGAATAAGGGACCACCTGTTCTGCCAGCTGCTGCCACTGTTGCCTTGCCACCACCACACCTCATCCTCTCTACCCTGGCTCCCTAGCTCTGCCCTTCCTACCTGTCTGGATGAGTATGGCTTCTTTAAATCCTTGCTTTTCAAACTCCATACAGTTCAATTTTCTAGCAGCTCTGCATGTTTTTTGTTTTGAAGTTAGTTGTGATCCTTCTTATGGCTGTGCAAGGAGGCAAAGTGTGTCCACCTATGCCTCCATCTTGACTAGTAGTCTTGAAGAAATATTATGATCATATACCAAATGATCACAAAAGTCATTGAAGAAATTTGGGACTTTGTTGCAACCCCAACTCGGAATTTGGGTGGCTAATGAGTGAGTTGTATTTACGTATCATAGACCAACAGAGTTGAACAGAATCTTAGAAATTAACTTACTCAATGACTTCTTTTGTCAAAGAGGAAACTAAGGCTCAGAAAAATTAAGTGATTTTGGAGAGGGTGAGTAGTTCGCACAATTGACAATAGCAAAAGGAACAGCAGAATATACCTTCTCACTCTTAGTATAATGCTTGTTTCTCTAAACCCAGGGTCAGCTAATTACAGCTTATAGGCCATATCCAGCCCACTGTCTTTTTTTAACATGTTCTGTAAAGTAAGAAGGTTTTTACAGTTTTACATAGTTGGAAAAAATCAAAAGAAGAAGACTATTTTGTGGCACATGAAAATTATATGAAATTCAAAATTCAATGTCCATAAGTAATGTTTCATTAGAACACAGCCATTCTTGCTTGTTTGTCATACTATGTTCTATTTATGCATAAAAATAGCAGAATTGAGCATTTGCAGTAGAATCTATATGTGGAGATATTTAAAAATAGCAGAATTGAGCATTTGCAGTAGAATCTATATGTGGAGATATTTTCTATCTGATCCTTTAAAGAAAGTTTGGTGACCATTACTCTAAACTATATGTGAAAGCTAAGATGATTTAGCAGATTCATATTCCCTCCTGATTCCACAATACTAGCTGGGACAAAAACCCCAAAATATTACCCATGTATGTGATAACTAATATCATAAAAAAGTTTTAGAATGAAGAAATTAATAAGTACAAAATTATTAAGTGATTCATAGCTAGCCTTGAATTTTCTGCGCAAATAATACAAATTACTGATTCTTTATCTTCATAGGTAGTAATACCTGATATTTGTTTTGACTGAGCCTTCTCTGAAAAATACCATATATTTTTTAATTTGACATAAATTACAATAAATTCTGATAAACTAATTTGTAAGCATCTCATCAAATCTAGATGCCCCATTTTATTCCAAAGAAAAAAACTAATACTTATTGATAACCTATATGTGTCATAGCTTCTGAAAGATGACTTTGCAGTATCTAATTTGATCCCTACAGCAAGCCTACGTAGCTCGAGGTCACCCTACCAGTATGTGGAAGAGAGGCCATCCCAACTCAGGGCTGGTATCAACGCCAGCACTCTGCTGTTACCCACAATGCTTCTCTGGCAGCTGGGTTAAAAATCCCTGGTACAGACTCTATAGGTTCCAAAGTATATACCGTCATGTTTGCCAGAAACTCCAAAGAAAATGACTACACGGAATGTACTTCTCAAGAGAAGCAGAGGGAACTTCCATTGAGATAGGCTGGAATTAGATTTTTGCCTCCAGAAGAAATAATCACCAGTATAAAAGTAATCAAAGAACCAAGAATAAAGCATCATAGAATTCCATATTTTAAATTTAGTGGCCACTATTGACCTTCACTTCCAAGACATACATTTAAAATATGTTGACATTAAAGCTGATAATGTTGCCATTTGACATTACTGGGCATTCAAAGGTGAAAATGAATCTCTATTGACAGCAATTATTTCTGAATACTCGGAGGCTTGTCTGAAATAAAAGTATTTAAAATTTTAAAAGCGGATGATTTCAGAACTTCAGGCAGAAGCAGAAATGATTTCAAGCTTTCAAGACACTGGAGCCTTTTTTAGATTAGGCAATATATTAATATTGCTTCACTAAAGATTAATAGTACATTTGCCACATTATTAAGTTAACAGATTTCTATGTCTGTGATTCATGCTGATAATAACTTTATTTCTATTAACAATAATTCTCATTTGAAATCAGTAACAGAAACTTCCAGGTTGTGCTCAAATACTTTCAGTCTTGCTGTGGGTCTGCTGCCAGCACTTTTTTTTAAAAAAATCATTCATTTTCCTCTGATTGGGTGATATGTGCCTAATAATTTTTTTGAACTTGGGCAGAACTAGCTAATGCTCCCTTCATTCTCACCATCCGTACCCAGCCAACACAACCCTTGTTTATAACCCCATAGCTCAAATTAAAGATTGGAAGGTGAATTATCATCAGGCCATATTTCACATAGGTAGAAAAAAATCTCATGGAGAATGTGGTCTGTTCCTGGGTTTAAGCAGGTAACAGAGCAATAGGCTCATTTTACAACCAGTCGGCTCATTAACAGCTGTACTGAGTTATGACTTTGATTCCCCTATACCTTCTCAAATTGTATAATTGATAATAGAGAAGGGGTTAGTGAAGGTTTCAAACAAGAAGTTATCCTCCGAATGTTTAAGCAAGGCGGCTGCTCTCTCAGGATGGTGGGAAGGCAGGAATCTTAAGGTAGTTCACACGCTGCTAAGAAAAATCGGAGAATACATTACTCAAGGGCAAGGCTCAGGGCAACTTCTTCTCCTAGACAGTTAGTAGCTTCTTGTGCCACTGGGGATTAAAGAAACGCTCTGTGCTGCTAATAATGAGAAAGATAATAATGATAAAGATAATAATAATGATACTGTGATTATTCCAACAAAGCTCATAAACTGGAAAAGTGAAGAGAGGCCCCATTTCTGTGACAATAGACTTTAGTTCTGACATTAAAACCTAAAAATGGGTTTGAAATATATGAAGAGGCTCCAAGTTAGTGTTGGAGTTTTAGTTAGTATTTGGGTTATTTTAAAAATAAAATTCTAACATGACTTTGAGGACTTGGAGTGGGACAGAATTTTTTGTTTGTTTGTTTGTTTGTTCATTTCTTATCTGCTACTTTATTTTGCAAACCTTTTTCATGTAGTTCCCTTTTTGGTCACGTGGTACTACACGGTTGATTTAAAAAGAGAGTATAGACACAAGTACATCTTTTTTACCCTGTTGCTTGGCTCATGTTAGAAACGAGGTCAGTCCAGGGAGCCCACAAACAAGCTTCCAACAAGTAACGGGTGTCCACCATGGACCGCTCTTCTTAAGGAAAAAACAAAAAACAAAACATGCCACTGAACTAGATGCTATTTAAAGAATCTATCCTAGCCCCAACTTTTTTTTTTTTTATCAGACTACAAGCAAACATCCTTAATACTTTCTACTGGCTTTTGCTTTATTGTTCAAAAAAAGCTACATGCAAAATTTAAATTATTTGATTTCTTATGTGTCATCCTGAGCACAAAATTAGGACCACTTTTACTTTTCATAGGAAAATTTAAAAGCTAGACTAGGCGACAAAAGATGCCTCTGTAAAGAATTAGTAGGTAAAGCTCCTGCTGCCCTTTGACAGCTCATAATTGGGGCCTTAAAGACCTGGGAAACACCCGCGCCACCTATCAGAGACTCTGTGCAAGAAACGAGGTATCTGCTGCAGGACTCTTTCTCAAGTTAAACCACTGTCCTAATGCATGACTCCCTTGCCCCTGAAATATAGGTTCCTTCAGGATATTACCTGCAGACCATGAACTCCAACCTCAACTTGGATGGATTTCTTCTGCCAACTGCAGTAATGAATGTCATTAACACCCTAACACTATTAATTCTGGCTCCTTGTATGGAATATCTCAGGACCTGCCTATTTCCTGCTAAGAGAGATGGATCATTTCTGTTGGCATGCATTAGTAAGTACAATTTACCATCACCGGTGAATGATTTGCAGCCTTTTAGAATAAAAATACACTCTGCTAAGATCTAAGCTAGTGATAGGCTCCACAGCAAGTTCAATTTTGACAAATTGGGAAGAAAGTGAATTTGAGAGTGATAACACCCAGCCTCCGAAATCTCCATGCAGACAGACATCAGCGTGCCATTTTCTTCCCATTCTTCTATGCTTCCTCAGCAGACACACCTGTTAGAAAGACATGGGGAAACTTTCAGCACCAAATGGCCTATCCTTCTCCAGGTAAGGTGGTCCTCACTCCTAAATCAATGTTGACTATGCCCTTAAAAATTAACACAAGTAATGAACCTAAAAAAAAATAATGTGAGGCTGTACTTGGGAGGCATTAACTTCTGAACCAGTAGCAACATTTATTAAAAATTAGTACTTTGATTAGTACTTTTTCAAATAGTAAAGTATATAGCAATAATTTTCAAAAGCTTTTCTAGCTTTATTGAGCTATAATGGATATAAAACATTGTGTCAGTTTAAGGTGTAGGATGTGATAATTTGATACACATTTTGCAAGCTGTCTAGCAGGGAAAGGTCAATTAACACATACCGTACCTCACATAATCACCACTTTGTTGTTGTTGTTGCTGCTGTGATTGGGAGCATTAAAGTGCTATCGCACCCTGGCTGGTGTGCCTCAGTGGACTGAGTGCTGGCCTGCAAACTGCCAGGTCACTGGTAAGATCCCCTGTCAGGGCACATGCCTGGGTTACAGGCCAGGTCCCCTGGCCAGTGTGAGAGGCAACCTATTGATGTTTCTCTTGCACATCGATGTTTCTCTCCCTCTGTTTCTCCCACTCTCTCTCCTTCCCTGTTCCTCTCTCTGAAAATAAATAAATAAAATCTTTTAAAGCTCTACTCGAATTGTTTTAGTAAAAAAAAAAAATTTAGGATGTCTTACTTAGAACACAATTAATGGACCATAAAATAACTTCTCTCTGATTAAAATGAGACAGGAGGAGCTGAAGTCTATTCTGATCACAGTTTCCTCTCCTCTCCTTCACTGTGGACCCCTGGTCCTGACATGGAGCAAGAGGACAGGTATTGTTCCCTAAAACCAGGCTCAGTCTTAAGGAATCCAAGCTCTGTGTCTTAGCCCTTGTTCTGCCACTCAGGTGCCATTGGGTAACTTTGAAAAGCCACCTTTCTTGTCTTCTAGTTCTCTCATTCTCTTCATTGAGAGGTGTACCCTAGATAAACTGTAGGTCTCTCTGTTCTGTAAGGTTTTTGAAATCACTTAGGATGATGCCAGTGCCTGGATCATGGTCCCGACACATGGTGAAAGCCCTGGAAACATTGGCTAAGTATTGAGTCATCATTTGCAATTGTTCGGTAAGCATAAACAGAAAGCAAAGGGAGTTGGAAACTCTTAAGAGATATCATATAATGGTAACGTGATATTTTTTTTTTAAGATGCTCTTTTTAGACAATTTTATTTATTTAGTTTTAGAGAGAAGGGAAAGAGAAGAAGAGAAACATCAATGTTTGATTGCCTCTCACATGCTCCCAACAGGGGACGCGGCCTATAACGCAGGCACAGGCCCTGACTGGGAATTGACCTGGCAACCCTTTGGTTCACAGATCGGAACTTAATCCACTGAGCACACCACCCAGGGTAATGATAACCTGATGTCTTATTGTCTGCTTGAGAAATAATTCCATTGAAATAGGGCTAGGCATTTCAAAGCTTCCCTTCTCTTTGTTAACCTGTTCTAGTCCTTAATTCTTCCTTTTTTAGAGATCTGTGAAGACCATGAAGTCTTCCAGTAACCATTATTATATTTTTTGCTGTCTCTCTGCTTATAGAAATTACAATGTGGTGTGCATGCTTCCTGCTACTAAAGAAGGCCATCAACAAATTACACCAGATCACGTCACAGGGTAGACTTCTTTTTGGAAAGAACTGGAAGTGACTAAACTCAACTTGGTTTATCTTATCTCATTGCCTTCAATTATAGAAGCCTTCTGTACATAAACTTTTCTGATTCATTTTCTAAGCCAAACCCTGATATTATTTATTGTAATAGGTTTAGGCAAACTATAAATATCAATAGGTTTTGAAAGTCCTTACATCTTAAAAAGTGTTTGTGTGTGCCAATGTAGAAATCCCAAAACCAGTATTTAGTGAATGTCCAGCATTATTTGAAGAGGTACATACCATCAGCAAGTGTACTACTAAAACAGAATGAATACAGGACTAAACGGAGGCAAATCTACTGCAAAATGACACAACTTTTGCAATCTTGTACAGTAGCATGAAAATCCATCTGGGCTTCCAATTGTGCTTGATTACAGAAAAAATTTTTACATTGGCTACTTTTTGAAAATGTGCTATACAACCTAGCTGAATGAGTTACTTTAGAAATCCTTCCTGAGAATTGACCAAGGGTCAAACCCGCAACCTTTCTTGGTGTACGAGATGATGTTCTCACCAACTGAGCCACCCAGCCAGGAATCATTCTATTATTATCATTATTATTATTCCAATTACCACTTATACATACCTGTTAGGTTATGTAAGTTAAATTACCAGCGTTAATTTGGTATCCTTACTGTTATTTCTAGATAAGACCCTGAAGTGAATGAAAAAATTATTTTGCCACCACAATGGGCAGTTACTCCTTAGACTGCCACCCCTTCCAAGTTCAGTCAGTGTCCCTCCAGGGACTGTGACGTTTAAGGAGCCAGATGGTGCAGACAGAGTCAATGCCTCATGTAGGATGTTGCAATCACAGCCCGGGCCACGTGTGAGTGAGGAATGGGAAAATCTCATTCAGTTGGTCAAAGTAAGAATTTAAGAAAGGGAAAAATAAACTTACTTTTTTATCTATCTTAAAAACAATGCAACAAAAGAAGGGCTTCTGATTCCAGGTATGCTGTTCACAAGTTTAATCACCTGAAGAAATCAAGAACTATATAACAGTACCAACTATTTTTCAAAAATCTCCAAAACTTCCAGGACTGTGAAAGACAAAGGCTTGATGTGCTCACAGTGTTTTATCAAGACTGTATTTCCTTTCTAACATTACATATGAGGAGATCTATCTACTTAAAGGTCAACCTTAATTCACCAAATATCTAGAATCAGTGAGACCATTTTGATTAATCTATATGTCATAATTGGATATACTTCATTTTAGCCATTTTCACTTAAAAAATGTTTACATCATGAGTATTTCCTTTCTTTAGCATTAATTAAGATCCTGCAGTATGTGGCATTTAGTAGTTAGTGCTGACACACACAAGTATTAATCTGACTAAAATTAGCCTAATTAAGATTGTTATTAAGCCATACACAAAGCAGAAGTGTACAACACAGTAGGTAGCAATTATCTTGGCTTTTAAATGACATTTAAATTGAAATGTGGATGAAGTACATTCAAATATCTGCCAGAACTTCCTCTTTAAAATAAAAACTTGAAAATTCAAATTCTTACTCTAAGTCCTTTATGATGTAGCTACAACCAAGGTGTTGGTTAGTTTTTGTATAACCAGTAACTTCTACTAGTTCTAACAGTTGGCAGTAAAACAAACTTTCTTCTTTGGTAGGATCCAAGGTGCATGATAAACTAAAAATCAAGGCAGGGATGCAATCATCTTCACTACAAATAGGATTACTTCAGCAAAACTACGTTTTCTCTATTATAGTTTCTGAACTGATAGATTTTTTCCAGGGAGTACCACAGTATACACCCATTGCAAGTACATACTGGATGGGAGGAACTGTGTGAGCACTAAAAGAAAAAATGTGTGAATATCTAGTCTGGATAATTCATTTGCTCAATTGTTCATTTGTTTAATAAAAACATGTTAATATTCTCAGGCTCTTCTTTAAAAAACATCCTCACCCAAGGACATGCTTATTGATTTTAGAGAGAAAGAGGAAGGGAAGGAGAGACAGAGGGAGAGAAACACCAATATGAGAAAGAAACATTGATTGGTTGTCTTGTATGTGTACTGAATGGGGACCAACCAGCCACCTAGGCATGTGACCTTTCGGTTTATGGGACAACACCCCAACCGACTGATCCACACCGGCCAGGGCAGGTTCTTATTCTTAAAGTTGACATCAACACTGTAATTATATGTATGGCGAAGTAGACTATCTAGTACACCATCTGAAACAATAATTGATGGCTTATAGATACATTCATGCATCTGATCTCATGTAAATAAGTGAATTACCCATTCTGTTTTTCAGAAGTTAAAACACAAGTTGAATCTCTTAAGATGAGTCCCAGTAGTCTAAAGAGAAACAAGAGACAGAACATGGATAGCTCAGTTCAAAGAAATACATCACTAATCATAGAAATAATAAAAGTAAAAAACATATGCCATTCTAACAGTTGGTGAGAAATACCTTCCACAAAGGTAGCATATACATAAAACAATACCAATATCGCTGTCTCTGTGAGAGTGGTTTATGGATGTTCTCACATGGGCAAATTTCTTATTCTGGAAATTTGCCAAAATCATGGATCCAAGGACAATTTCTCAAGAACTCAATAGAATTTTCATATTATGGTTGTATTACATATCACAGACTCATACATCAGACTACCCATAAAAAAACCCATACTTTTCTCAGTGAATAAATTTAACCAATAACTGAAGAATCTTAACATTTTTATTTTTAGTATGAGATTTTGCTTCAGCATGAAATAGCAAGTGCAACCTTAATGTTTGCGTAAATTCTGACTTTCTTTTCTTTCATCCTGGTCTAATTTGGAAAATTATTACATGGTAGAATAATAGAATAAACTGTAAGAGCTTCAATGCTCTTAAGGACTTGTCTACAACTACACAGCCAATATTAAAACATACATTATTTATCTGAGTATAATATCTCCTTAGGAACCTTGTGCTTTATCTTGTAAATACAGGTCTGATAGAGGTTTAAAATGTGTACTTTCTGATAAAATGCACTCTGCTTTGGATGAGTTATGATCTCATAGAAGTTAAGAATAAAAATGAAGCAGTTTAAATTTAGGTTGGAATCACACTTTGTTTTGAATTTCAGAAAAGTCATTTTTCACTGGCACCAGAGTGCAGTAGCAAATAAAACACAAATGTGGTTATCTAGACCCTTCAGGTAAAATATGCTTTGCCTTAAAACATCTGGGTAAATAAGTTAAATTTTTGTGCTTTGCTTGAAATTGTCTGGAGGACTGTCTTTCACCGGATTTTGTTAGATCAGTTCTCTGGGTGCTCTACGCTCAAGCAATACTTCTCAGGGTGTAATGTGTATCGGAATCTTCCAGGGATCGTGTTTCAATGCAAATCTGACTCAGTCCTCCTGCAGTGGAGGTTGAGAATCTGCCTGGCCAGCAATCTCCCACGTGATACTTACGCTACTGCTCAGGGACTACACTTTGTATCGAGGACAGAGGAAGAGGAAAAGATGGTTCTCTCACATTTTATACCTATGTGCAGGCAGCCATGACCCACATAAAGATACCACAACTTCTCATCAGGTCAGAGCTAAGATACAAGAGTAGGCAGTAAAAGCTGATGACTTAACCACTGTCCTCATGGGCCAAGTCTGGCCAGCCATTGGCTTTGGTACTGCCTGCAAGCTAAGTTTTTAAGAGATGAATATCGGCAATTTGATGATAAGAAACAATAACTTTGAACACCAATTAAATGATTGAATTCCATCAAAAAAATGATAGAATGTTATTCTATCTCTTGTTACATAAATACCTATATATCTTCAAAATTTGTCTTTGTGCCAAAATGTTTATTACTGGCCTTTCACAGAAAAAAAAATTTTTTTGCTGATCTCTTGTCTAAACTATTGCTTCTAATGCTATTTCCTGAATAAAATATAAGCCTTTTTACACAGTGCATGTGATAAACAAAAACAAAGGGGGGGGGGGAGTCGCCATGATTTCCTATCTAGATTACCCTAAATTAGTTAGAATGAGGAGTGTCATAGAAGATTGTCATAGACTAACTTACATCTAACTTTTTGTACCTCTAACTCAACTCAACTCAAAAGCAAATCCATTTTCTCCATGTCTACTGTGGGTCTCATATATATGGTTGCCGCTACCACCTTCTCAATCACCTGAACTCATAGTCAGCATTAACATCTGCGGCCTCCTTATTGCTTGCTTCAGGTGCTATGGTTTTGTCAGTGGAATCAGTTGTATTTTGTGTTTATACCCTCTATATTTCCTAGGAGTGGGTGCCCTGATTGTAATTCGAGCCCCCATTATACTTTACCAGGTTATTTTTTAACTTCCTATCTTCCATCCTCCAGTATCTCCCATTCTATCAATCAGCACATGGCCTTTAGAGTAATGATTTTAAATGACAATTCTAATCATTTTATCTGTATCTAATATTTTCAATGATTCCATTATCTTCAGGATAATTTCAAATTCCTCAAAAATATACTAAATGCCTCATAATCTGACCTCAATCTATCTTCTTCCAAGATTCCCAATACCTTGAGGTTCTCACCATCCTGAAAATTTGTCTGATGTTCACCATTGTGCTTTTGCTCATGCAATTTGTGCTGCCTTTACCTCTTCGTATTGAAGCCTTCCTCCTTTAAAGCACAAAATGATTCTTCTCACCTCTCCAACCTGAATAAGTTCATGTTCTTATTTTCCCCAACAGACTGTAAGACAGGTGTTTTTCATCCTACCGTATATCCCCCAACTGCACCTAGTGTGATGCCTTGCCTATAGCAAAAATAGAGTTGAATTGACCTATTGGCTCTCTTTCTGATGAGTCTGTGGCATGTCAAGCAATCTAGATAAATGCAATTGTATAATGAAATTTGAGCTTAAAGGTAGATAATATTGAAATTCATGTTTTTTATATGAGCTGTTTACAAAACCAAAATCTCTACTTCACTCTAAATGGGGCTTTATGAAACTTAATATAAAATAATAACACACAAATAATCCCCTAAATTTTCTGTTATTCAGATTTCCTCCTTATGTTTACACCTTCTATTTCTTGGGAACTCCTTTAAAAACAGAATTTATGGATACATTTAAATACTGAGATATAATAAAAAAATTTGCCTACCAACTTCTCTATTAACCAAAACAAACACTAAACTATTTAATAATTAAGTTGGTTTTTCTGAATTAAAAAGTTTGTCTTATTTGAAATATCATGCAAGTTAGTGTGACTATCTCTAAATTTCAACTAAATTTCATCAAGCTAAATTTTGCCCGTGCTTTAGTGATGGGATTAAGTCCGGCAATGTGACGGAGAAATGGAATGGTTGCAGTGGACATAACCTGTCACAAAACTGCAACAAAACCCCTACTCATTTTCAACCAAAATTCCCTAGATAATTCCTTAACAGTGAAAGAGAGAGCTGGACCACCATTTAAACAATTGCTCTCATTTGTACACTTTACCTAGTTAATTCACCTTTATATTAAAGGTGAATAAAAATAAAAGTTAAAAAAATATTTTTTTCCTATAGAGAAGTTTCTACTCTTTAATTCTCTAATAGCTGCTTTACTTTTTCTGCAAAGATTAGACAAATGTAAGTCAACTGAAAACTGATAATGCCTACAGGTAATTTCAAAAACATTTTTAAAATAACTCTTAAAATCTTATGAAGAGATTATTTTATTTTAAATGCCCCCCAAATTATTTTTGATTCCTATATAGCTAAAAAAAGTCATCAAAAATGGCATATCTCAGGATAAAAGTTAAAAACTATTGCTTTATCTTTAATAATAATTGCTACCAGTTACTAACAGGACTGGTTATAATAATACCAGTACATTATCTTATTTAAATCTCATAGCCACGCTACAAAGTAAGCATCATTAACCATACCTTAGGGCTGACGAAAGTGGTAATAAGATTAAAAAACTTGCCTGAGCTCACTTAACCAGTACGTAGGGAAATAGGCAGGCAATGCAGCCACAGCCTATCAGGGCCCAAGCAAAGGATGGTCATACAACACAATTAGCTGGCACCTGAATATGTTCAGGACAAAAAAAAAAAAAAAAATGCTGAGGAAACAAATTCCCTAGAGTCAATGTGTAAGAAATCCTACGACACTTACACTGATTTGGGGCTCTCTCTCTCTCTTTTTTTTTTTTTTTCCTTTTGCACTCTTTTCCTTCAGTTTCTGGAAATCTTTCTGCCACTTTGTCTGTGATGGTAGCTGGCTTCTTTGAAATATACCCAGAAAGCACTTCCCTCCAGTGGAGCAACCTCTTTCAGGCAAAGTTCTCACCCGTTTCCTCCATGCCCTGTTTCTACCTGGTTCTTCAGTACATGTTACCGGCAGTGGCTGAAACACTGGTCCACCCAGCCCGTGAGTAACAATTTTACTGCCTTGTGTTAGAGCACACTGAGTCTCTACACAGAACTTACCGCCTCAAGCTGCTGGCAATCTATTCGCTACCTGAAAATTGCCCATATTTCAAAACAAGCATATTTATCACCCTCTTTTTTTAATGTTTAATTGTTCTTCATTCCTTTATCACATACAGAACAATTATTAGTTCTACCAAAAGGTAAATGAAATGAAAGATTTACTAACCTCATTAAAACCAGTAACCATTTGGTCAGATACATGAAAGGAGAAAAAAAAAAAATCTTGCTAAAACCTAGAAGAAAACTCCAATGCACTCAGATGAAAACTCTTCTCTTCTACCTTCCTTCCTCTCACCTCCCTCCCTCTCACTCACAGCTGAATTCACATATATACTCCCTCCAAAAATGACATTTATAATGTACTTTGGGAGTCTATGAACATGCAAATGAAATGAAAATGTGAGGCAATTTTCCAGACAACTCAGTGTCTTTAAATTAAATTACACTAAATTAAGTATGATCACTAGTGTTTCATAAGACAGGTTCAAAATAACTTTATTAAATATCAAGAGTTGTCTGGATTGTCTAGATTGCTGTTATTAACTAAAATAGTCACTTTAAAATTCATCAAAATATTTCAGTGACTTCTTGAAATACAGTAATGTGTGTGTATGTGTGAGTATATTTATCAGTGTAATATATTGTCTTATATTTCTACCTTCTTTATATTTCCCTGAAGTAGGAGCTCTGATTGTAACTCAAGCCCAATTATACTTTACCAAGATTATTTTTATAATTTCTTATCTTCCTACTTTCAATATCTCTCACATTCTATCCACTCAGCATACAACCTTTACAGTAATCATACTAAACAATAATTCTAATCATTTCAATTATGTCTAAAACTTTAATTACTCTATTATCTTCAGAGTTATTTTCAAATTTCTTAACTAGATATATTTATTAAAGATATATGTATATAAATATACGTACATACATACATATATACTAAAGCAATTAATTGAGAAATGTCAAAATAAAATTAAGTTTGTATAATTATAGCCATATATGTGAGACTTTTTTATCATTTTAAAACATCTCATTGCCTATAGTTGAGTAAATAAATTATTTTTTGAGAGTCTAAGATGTGGCTGTAATTTGACACTGTGAGGAATAAAAAAAAATCTAAAAAATGCCACTACACAAATGTTTGTGACTTTCCTGATGTTGTTTCCAGAAAATTGTTGGAAATAGTCAGCGAAAATTTAGTAGTTTATGTAGGAAGAAAAGTAGTGAATAAAGGTGATGGGTGAATACAGTCAGGAAATTCCATGACAACTTAGCAACACTGGGTCAATACACAATTGGCAGATCATGTGATATCAAACATATTGGATATGATCTACAAGAAAAAAAAACAGAAAACTTTCAAATAAAGTCTTAATTATAGCAGTATATAGCCCAACTATCTCAAAACTTGTGCTTGTTTACTTACTCCAAAAATACTGTGTATCTACAATATGCCTGACACTGCTCTAGATGCTTAAGACACATCAGTTTAAAGAAGTTCTGTCAGCGTGGACTTTACGGCATGGTGAAAGGTGATGAGTGCTATAGAAAAAGAAAAGGTAGGGCCAGAAAAGGGAAGTGGGAATGCCATGCATAAAAGGTAGAAAGTTGTAACATTAAGAGATTAGTCGGGATGAACCTCAGTGAAAGGGAGTTTTTGAGCTGAGACTGGAGAAAGTTGAGGGAGTCAGCCACGAGGATATCTGTAAAGAAAATCATTGCCCAGTGGAGGAGTCAGTGTATACAAAGAGGAAGTGTGTGTGGCAAGAAAGTGCAAGGAGTCATGGGCAGTTGGAGGAAAGTGAGGAAGGAAAAAATAGTAAAAGAAGAGGTAGAAGGCCATTATAAAGACTTTGAGTTGGGCTCTGTATGAAATGATAAAAAGGAGTGACACGATATAACTTACACTTTAAATGAACACCTCTGTGTGTGTGGAGAACACACAATAATGAGGAAAAGGCTAAAGGAGTTGAGACAGTAATCCAGGGAAGACAAAGGAGGGTTTCAGAGGAGGGAGACAGCAGGGTGCTTGGTGAGATATAGTAAAAGTTTATTTTTATTTCGAAGAGAGAGACAATAGGGTATGAGAAAAAGAGGAGTTAATAACATCAAAGTTTATGACCTAAGCGACTGGAAGGAGGAAGTTGCCATCTACAGAGCAGTAACAGGCTGCAGGTGGAGCAAGTTTTGGGAAGAAGATCGTAAGTTTAGTTTTAGACATTTTGAGAATAAAATGTCAAATAGAGATATGAAATAGGGATTAGATATCCAAGTCTGTAATTTGGTATTGAAATAAGGGATAGATGTAAATTCGAGAGTCATAAGCATACCAGTAGTATTTAAAGCTGGTTGAGATTACCGAGGGAGTTAAGGTACATAGGAAGTCTGAGTAGACAGAGAAGTAAATTAAAAACCTGAGTCTTAAGGCACTCCATCATTAAGACACTCCAGAGAAGATGAGAAATTTGCAAAGGAGATAAAAAAGAAGTGACTTAAAGAAGATATGGTACAAACATACAATGATCAGCCGTAAGAAAAGATGAACTACTGCCATTTGCAACAACATAGACTGATCTTGAGAATATCATGCTAAGTGAAGTAAGTCAGATGGAAAAAGTCAAGAACCACAGGATTTCACTCATATGTGAGATATAATACTGAAAGCAACACATGAATAAATTGACAAACAAATAAACAAAAATTTATGGACACAGACCATGGTATGGTACTTACCAGAAGGAAAGGAGGGAGGGAAAGGAGGTCAGATATAGGGTGATGAAAGGAGATTTGACTTTGGGTGCTAAACATACAATGTAATGTATAGATGATATATCATAGAAATGTACACTTGAAATTTATATAATTTTATTAACCAATGCCACCTTAATATATTTGATTAAAAATTTTAAAGAAGAGTCTTTGGGTCAGAGAGGCTGAGCAATTTTCCCCAGTCAAACAAAGCTATGAAACACTTTTGTACATCACAGCTTCACCGTAAATAATATTTAAGGTGTGTTTTTTTGTGAGAACAATAAAGGATATTATCAGTTGGGGGGGGGGAAGAAGTGACTGGTGAGAAAAGAAGAAAACCAAGAGTACTATCTTAGAGGTCAAATGTAGAAAAGGTATTGAGGAAGAGGGAGCGATCAATCTTGTCAAATGCAGCTGTTAGGTCAGTCAAGATGAGGATTGAGAATTGACCATCAGATTAAGCAATTTGTGGGTTATTGGTGATTTTGACAAGAGCTTTCTCATGTGGAATATAGCGATGTACAAAAGCCTAATTAGAATAAATTTAAGAGATTGTGGGAAGGAAGAATTGGAGACAATTTATTCAAAGGATTTTGTTTCAAAGGGAAAAAAAGAAATGGAAAAGTAGCTGACAAAAGAATAATGTTAGCAAAGGGTTTTTTTTTTAATTTTTGTTTTTAAGGAGGGAAAAATAATGAAATCATACAATATGCTGGTAGGAATAATCCTACAGGGAAGGGACATTAATGGTGTCAGGGGGAGGGGAAATACTGAAGAGAAAGAGGCTGAGATCGAATTTACAAGCTGAGAATTTGGTTTTAAATAGTAGCAAGGATACCTTATCAACAGTAACAGTTTGGAAGGCAGAGTATGTAGGTTCAGAAACTCATGTGTGCATAAATATAGCGTGAAGATTCTGTGGAAATTCTCTTCTGGCTGACTCAATTTTTTCAGTGAAGTAGGATGCAGAGGTATGAAATTGTTGTCTAGGACAATGGGAGAGTGAACAAATTAGGGAGATATGAAATGTTTTCTGGGAACATTAGGAGGCCATTTGAGGCTTGGAGCAGGAATTTAAAATGAGCTGGACAACATGGTTATGGATTATTCTTCAGCCACATCAAGCTGTATGGATATAGGAGCAGAGATGGCAGACAGTGAATTGTTCTAGAAAGCAAGAGATAGACAAGGGAATGAGAATATGGTAAATGACTGTGATGATAACAATTGACCATGAAACTAACTTGGGTAAAAAGAGTAGTGAGGGCATGAGGGCATGAAAGAGGTGAAAGTAATAAAAGGAGCAATGGAGTGGAGTCCCCGGAGGAGCACAACGGTTTGTATGGATGTAGTGTAGACGAAATTGGGAAGACGGGAGCTGGTAGTCAAAGGGAAGTGCACAAAGAGGAGATTATGGAGTGCTTATTGGTCTAAGGCACAGGTTGGCGAACTTTTACTGAAAAGTGTCAGATAATAAATAGTTATGTTTTGCACACCAGTCTGTTACAACTACTCAACTCTGTCATACACAAGCAATTGTGGACATAATGAATGGATGTCGCTATGTTCTAATGAAACTGTACTTATAAATGTGTCAGGCTGGATCTTGCCTGACCATAGTGCAGCAACTCCTGGTCCGGGGTACAAGGTTCAGAGTGTGACCAATGGCCAAAGCAGAGCGGAGGACAGGAGACTGGACAGGAGGTCAGGGAATGGGAAACCAGGATTTGGCAGAATGGAAGGTTGAAAGGATGACCTCTACATACCTGTTAAAATGGCCCAGAATTAAGGCAGGAGTAGTACTGGAGGGTGTGATGGTGAGAAACGAGCTGATAACTAGATAATGGAGGAAAATGGTTTAAAAATTGGCAGATGATAACACAAAAGGTAAGTACCAGGTCATATAATCAGATAATTTGAGGTTCAAGTGTGAAGCTTTTTAGGCATGAGAAAGTAACAAAGATCGGAAAGTGGTAACTGGATAGAGTTCCATTTTCTGGACTGTGGTACTTCTCCACATGGCCAAAATAACTTCTCACCAAACACAGTAAGCACATCTTAACTGTTTAAGAGCAATTGGAGTAAAAGTGATTCCCAGCAATGAGTCCCCAGTACCAGGTGCCTCAGGAAGGTGGTTACGGCCCCATAGTTTGTAGACTCGGCAGATGCTGTGATGGGACATCTTTGCAAACACTAATTGGCCTCCACCTGGAGGCACATTTCAGCTATCATTGGCAAGAAAACCAGCTTTTACATATACTTCAAGCAATTTTTACTGTGTCTTCATAGTAAAATGAGAATTTTAGAGTAGTAGAAGACTTGTTGATTATATCTACAGCATAATGTGCTAAAAGGAGTATTGTGGAGTGCAAAAAATCAAGTTGATGATCACTAAAGTCAAAAAAGATCAGAGCGTGCAAGAAGGTGCCTGAATATGAAGAGCCAAAGACTTGAAAAGTGAAGTCCTGTGAAAGGGAACAAGAGGCTTTCAAAACAACTAAAATGACACCAAAGAGAGATTAACCAGCAGGCAGAGGCTGGCAAAGTGTGTTCATGAATTATATACAGCACCACAAGTTCTAGCAAGAGAAAAGCGTAGGATTAATAATTAACTAGCAGAGTAATAATAGGCTCCTACGTTCTGCTTTTTCTCCGTGAAAGAAATCAGCCAACTTAGTCTTCCTGCCCATTGTTTGTCTCCTTATATTTATAGTGAGGAAAGTTCATAAGCCAAATCCTTTTATAACTGTGAATCCTTTCTTCCAATGCCTCTCTAGCGTTTCCCTCATGCCCCCGCTTTGAATCTTCCTGAAAATACTTGCAGCTTGGCCTCAGGCTCCTGCTGGTAATTGGCACTGCCCAAGAAACCTGGGGTACCCACAGCCCCTGGCCGACGATACATGAAGGCCTTCTCCACAGTATTGTATTTAACGCCATCATTATCTTTATCTCCAACAAGTATTTGTGGTATTAAGTGCCTGGTTAGCACTGCCCTTAGGATATTGTGCATAACTTTGCTCTCTGCCCTCTCAGAGTTTAAAACCCAGGAAGGAGGTACCCATGCCTTTTCCCACCCTCTGCCCTGGCACTCAGCATGTTTCCTAGGGCACGGCTAGAGACACCTTTCAAAATTTACTGGATGATAAGTAAAAACATGTGGAGGACATGCAGAAAGCAAAGCAGAAGTGTTAAATGAATGCAGGAAAGAACATGAATGCATTTACATTATGTATTAGTAAGTTGGTTTAAAAGAGCCAGACAAATACATTTCCTGGGGTAAAGTAGGGAGGAGATAAGATCTCTTTCTTCTTACAGACAAGGAAACTAAAGGTTTAGTGGTCACAGTATATCGGTTTTTCATCACCACTTTCTAAAATGAGCTTTAATGTTTATTTATGATCACTCATTGCAGAAAAATTTGCTAAGTACAAAAGAGCAAGGAGAAGAAAAATTATAGATCCAATAATTCAAGTACTCTAGACTAAAACTGTTCCTGTTATTCAATGTATTTTCTTTTAATTTTTTGCCACTCTGGTGTACCCACATTCCAGCTTCAACAATTTCTGACTCACGTCCAAACTTGTTCTATCTCTACCTTTGTTTGCACACCCACTTCCTCCTTGTGGCACAATGTTGAAGCACATCCCAGATATATTATAATAAATATTGTAAATATTTTAGCATATGTGCCTAAGATGGCCATGCATATTTTAATAGTTATGTTAATGGTATGTACAAAGTCATATATACTTATTTTCATCAATTTCTGATATCAAAAATTATTTTTAATTGATTTTTTTATTGAAGTATAGTTGACAATTGACATATAACATTATATTAGGTGCAGGTATATGACCTAATGATTTAATATTTGTATACACTGCAAAATAATCTAGTGTAACCACGGTAAGTCTAGTTACCATAAGTCACTTGAAAAATTACAAATTTTGGTGGGTTTTTTTTGTGTGTGTATGACGACAACTTTTAAGATATACTCTCTTGGCAACTTTCAGATATGCGCTACAAAATTACTGGCTACAGTCATGGTGCTGTGCATTACATCCCTATTGTTTATTTTACAACTGAGAGTTTGTACTTCTCAATACCCTGCACCAATTCCACCTACCCGCTGATACCTTTCCCCTTCTGGAAACCACCGTTCTGTTCTCAGTTTCTATGAATTGTGCTTTGTTTTTCTGATTCCACATATAAGTAAAATCATATACATTTGTCTTTCTCCATCTCACTTATTTTATTTAACATAATACCCTCACGGTCCATGCAGGTTGTAACAAATGGCAATTTTTCATTCTTTTTTATGGCTGAGCAGTATATTGGGACACCCAACCACTAATCGATCAAATTTTTCTTGTAGCTGTACAAAATATATTTTCCCATATTTTAATTTTTAGACATACATAAATTTTAGGATCATAATATATCTTACTATAGTAATATTAACAAAGTCTAACCAAAATTTTAACTGTATCAGTACACTTTCTTTGAGATATAAGCAACACTAATTTGAATAATATCTATGAAAGTATGTTAGAAAGAATGATCTAAATTCTGACCTTTTTTCCTCTCAGTTTCTATAATATCATATAGATTTGTTCAAGCACCATCAGAGAAAACCTTACAAATTTTTTGACCCTGTTCAATGGATTTGGTTGCTTCATGGGGGCACTGCTGGTGGAACTGGTATATCTCACCTCAGAAGGTAAAAATAGGGTTATGTTATGCATATATATATATTTATATATATTTGATGACTAGAGAATTGGGAGACAAAACCTTAAAAGGGGTTTTGCCAGTGTAGTCCTTCTTTTTCAATTGATCCACTTTTGCAATTAAGGTAGGAAATACACTCTTGCTATAGTCACTAATTTCCAAGAATTGTTTTTCTTTTGATAGGAAGAGGTAATTACAGAATGTCACTTCTCATGAGATCCCGCCTGCTGTCTTTCTCTAGTGCATTTTAAAACAAACTAGTCATTATCATCTTATTAGGTCTTATTCAGTAATGCTTCAGAGCTGGCATAGATAACCTTCAGAAAAAGGTAAGTTCTGTATAAATAGGAGTATCTGGATGATCTCTTTTGGGGGAGGAGGGATTTGGTAATTTTCCAGAAATCTGGCATATGCAACAAAAGAGAAATTGTGCATGAATACAAATGATCTTGGAAATTCTTTCCCATGGAAACTTTGGTCAGAAGAAAAAAAATCACGTGCAAACATAAAAAGCACTCTTCTTCCATGTTCTGGTAGAAAAATCAGACATGATGCAAATAATGACTAGCTGTCACAGTGAAATCTCTTTGGTTATATTTTAAATCCACAAACTTTTTCCTTTATTTGTTCTAAAATGTTAACATAGTTTAATTTTTTTATTTACTTTTGCTCACTTTATGGAAAATACCACAAGCTTTATTCTTTTCTACTTTCAAAAATACTTATGTTGTGCACTTAAAATAATACAAAAAATATGAGTTTGTGTAGTCTTGTATCCAACAAATCTAATTTACTTACTTTTGAACTACAGAAAAAAATAACTGCTCTGAATGAGGAACTCCTTTTAACACTAGGTCTTTATTCAAAAAATATTTATCAAGGACCCTCTTTGTTCCAGGCCCCAAAATGGGCACTGATGATACCATAGCAAGCAAAATAAATACTTCCAAAGTCTCATAAAATTTCTAGGGCTGTAAGGAAATGATAAAATCAAGAGTCATAAATGCAATAAATAGAGTTGTAGGAAACAAATATACAATCCATGATTGATTAGCAAGATCACACCCCACCCCGGTCCCTGTTTACTGAGCAAGTTAAGCAAAAACATGCATTGAATACTTACTATTTGCCAGGTCCTGTACTACATTGAATTATGTGATGTAGTTCCAATCTTCGAAGAGCTCAAATGCAGACTGTCATAACCAACTGTGTGAACTATAGCAAGTTGTTGACTTCTCTGGTGATTAGGTTCTTTATATGTAAACAAGGAATAAAGCATTGTTATTAGAATTTTATAATAGACTGGAAAAGTTCTTACCTATATTTCTACCTGAAACACATTAGATAGAAAGAAAGTGTAGTTTTTTTCTTCACATTACACAATGAAGATGTTTCTTGCTAAAAATGTAAATTTCTATTATCAAACCATATTTGATGTATTCTAGAACTATAAAGTCAAATATTAATACCAGTTTATCTTCTATATAAATCTAAATTTTCCATTGCATCCTTAAGCAACTTACTCAGAGTGAGTCCACACCTCACTGGTTAAGTTCTCCACAAGACTGTCCTCACTTTAGATATCAGCTACAAGTTCAGAGATCCCAGGACCACCATCACTTCTGATAATCTGGAGGTCCCCACAGACTCCCTCAGGTTTCCTAATTTGTTAGAATGACTGGCAGAACTCAGGAAAGCACAATACTTCGATGACATTTTTATGATAGGAAAAGAATAGAAATCAAAATCAGCCAAATGGAGAGACACCTAGAACAAGGTCTGAAAAGGTTCCAAAAGTAGAACTTCCTTCACCCTCAGGGATGCAGTACCTAACCAGCAAGTCACTGTGGGACAGCATGCAGAGTGCTGCCAACCAGGGAAACTCATCTGACCTTCCACACTTTTATTGAGCCTTTATTATATAAGCAGAGTTGATTGAATCTCTGGCTATATGGTTGAATTTAATTTCCAGCATCTTTTCCCACCTCAAAGGTTGGGAAAATATGGTGTGGCTCAGAGCCACAATCCTCTAATCCCAAGACTGGTCTTCCTGACTGGCCAGCCTCCATTCTGAGTCATCTCTTTAGCCTCAGGTAAGGTTTGGGAGGCTCACCACCAATAACAAAAACACTGCAATCACTCAGGAAATGAAACAGGTTTAGAATTTACATCCTAGGGACCAGGGACAAGGCCAAGAAAATTCTTCACTACATATAACGATTTCACTCAAAACCTAAATATCTATTGAGAATTAGCAAAAGATGGGAGGAGCTGTTACACACATTATTGCGTTAATTACAACAATCTTGTGAAGGTGATATTATGGTCCTTGTTTCAAAATGTAACAATTAAGGCAGAAAAAAAAGAAAGTGAAATGCTCATTATCACATCCAGAATCTGACAGCTCTGACCCTCTCAGTGTTCAGAAAGCAATGCCAGTATTGACTGCAACACATGGAACAGCTATTAGGACCACCTTGGATGGGGGTCTGCATGTAACATGTTATGGATAATGTTCTAGATAAAGGAAAAGATAGATAAATGAAAGTTTATACAATTCTGGCAGAGTCTGAAGGGAGGCTTACTAAGGACATACGGTAAGGACATCTTAGCAAAATGAGATGTGTGGTGGGGCACTCTAAACTTGGGTTCAGGAGAATACCAGGTAAGTTACCACTAATTAATTTCATTTACTTCTTATCTGAAGAGTTTTCCTGTTCATAATAATCTCGTTATATCAAATCACATCCCAGTAAGTTAGAACCCTATAATTGGATATTTCTTTAGAGGTCATCTAGTCTAACACTGTGCCAAAAACTAGATGTACTCCAATCTGCTAGTACCTAGAAAAAGTCCTTACTTTGAGATACAACCTGAGTCTGCCCATCTGTTGAGAACTATGTGCCACAGAATAAGTCTAATTTTCCACCTATGTAGCAACTCTTGAAATGTTTGATAAATATTCAGAGAAATAATGTGGCATAGGGTTGAGAAAAGGGGTTCTGGAGTTAATCCAAATAGTCTAGCTATGTGTTCTCAGTTTCCATGCCAATAATGGCAATAAATAATTCAGCATGTTATTCTAAGGTTTAAGTAATTAATATACATGGTAAGAGCTCAATAAAGATAAATATTATGATGTTATAGACAAACCACCCCAGTTTTCTCATATTGCATGATTACATGGATTTTTTACTGTAGGAGCCCCTCCACCCATTAAACAAGCAACAATTTGTCAGTACCTTTCTTAAAATATGGTGTCCAGAATCAAACACATACTCAAGGTAGATAGATATGTCACTTTGATTACCCTTTCTCTCTCTCTCTCTCTCTCTCTCTCTCTCTCTCTTTCTCTATTCTCCCTCCCCATCTCCCTGTCCTTCTCTCTGAATGCCAATAGGGATTCTGTTGACTTTTTAAGTAGGTGCATCATGCTTATGGTCAATTAAAACTTTAAGGTTTTTCCTATTTTTAGCAGCCTCTCTCCATTCAGTTCCACTCATCACAATTTTTTTTCTAATTAAATGCAGAAATTTATCATTATCCTTAATAAATGTCAGCCTATCATCCTAAATAACAGCTTTTTAAAACTTGATTCTGTCATCCATTGAATTACTAATCTTCACTTCTTTATTAACTCTGTGTCATCTGTAAATTTAGTAAGCAAGTACCTATACATCTTCCAGGCAATGGATAAATTGTTGAGTTGGATACAACCAAAAATAGAGCCTAACGGAAAATTCTTAAAGTCCTCACTGCAAGTTAATGACAATTAACTAAACTTTCCCTTTTGGATTTAATCAGGTCCCACTGCATTTAATTGCTATATTCAACCCACATACTTCTCCATCATTCCCTGATGTGCACAGGACACATTGTCATATGTTTTTCTCTGAACAGGATATAGCTGTGTTTGTGACAGTCCTTTTAGTCATCAGAATAGCATTCACCAACAAAGGAAATGAAGTTCATTTACATGATTTGGTTCTAGTGACCTTATACTGACTTATAGTGACTAATTAGTGCCCTTGAAACAGAAAGATCCTTTGACCTTATGCCTGATTTTGGGTAACTCATCGTGTCTCTAAGATTGTTTCCTGTTATTTATGAAAGGAAATGATGCACTTCACTTTGCTCAGAGATGAAAAAAAGATAAAATTAAATAGGCTTTTGAAAAGTTTAATGTCAGAGATTATCTTAAATACAAAATTAAGTTATATATTATAATGGTCCATTTGGTTAAAAAAATCACTCTATTTAGTCAAACAACCACACCAATTTTGTAACTGAGCTGACCACAGCAAAACCAACACTATTCACTATTACTATGTGCTTAAGCATCCCACACGCCTCCACATTCCATTTAGCACATAGGATATTTTAAACCTTTAAGGATTCATGTCAGCTGAGCATGTGTGTATGTGAGTGTATGTGCAAGTGTTAGTGCATGATTGGAAAAGATAATCAGCTATCACAGTCTCCCAGGCTCCAAGCTGCATTAGTCATTTTTAGCACCATGATGGAGAATGGTGTGAATGCGGTAAATTCAAAAGATTTCTCAAAACTTGACTGTGCAGACAGATAACTGTTAGAGTGACATTTTCAGTACAAGTGAGAAAACTGATCCTTCTGGGATCTCTAACTCCGACTGCTTTAAAGGAGAAGATACAAGACTAAACCCATCCTCCTACACTAATCATTTCAGGAATAGTTTATCTAAAAGTAGCAATGCTAATATAAAGACATGAAGAAGTCAGTCAAACTGCTTATTTCAACTGTATCCCATTAGCAACCAGATCAATTTTCTCACACTCCTGAGTTCGAGCTTACTTTTTGACAAAAATAGAATTCAGTGAAAAATGACATCTTTGTTACGGAGGTGCAGGTGATTGGAAGATCCAAAGCAAAGTGTCCAAGGGAAGAAGTGTAGTTGGACAGAATGAAGAGGTCAGAGTGTACATCTTTGTGTCCCTGCTAGTCCTCCCTCCACAGAATTCTGGAAAGGAACCAGATCATTTTAGATTTAAAAATGTGATCTTTTAAACTCATTTAAATGCCTGTGGTAACTGAGGCCACTGACAGCTCTTGAAATAGGCAGTGGGCTGGGATGGGAGTAAAAGACAGAAAACTGTACAAGAGCAACAATTAAAATAATTTTTTAAAAAATAGGAGTTTGCAGTCGCAGTAAATGTGAAAGAAAATATTTATGCACCTGGAAAGGTGTTCATCTGGATTTCACAGGCCCATGCTATTTTCCAAAAGATATGTTTCTTCAAATTCAGATCAAAGCCTCAGGTACAACTTCACATAGGTTTTAAGGTGACAGATTTTTAAACCCTGAGGGAAGAAGTGGCCCACTACCCCATAATCTATCTTTGTTTTTCAAATATATATGCAATATTTATTTTTTTAACTTTTTTTATTGTTGTTCAAGTACAGTTGTCTCCATTTTCCCCTCACCACTCCCCCCTCCACCTCAGCCATCCACACTTCCCACCCTTGATCCCACCCCCTTTGGTTTTCTCCAGGTGTCCTTTATAGATGTTCCTGAAACCTTTAGTCAACCAATACTCCACTGAATGAACTACTGCAGTGCCAGAGTTTCTGTGGCTAACTAGGCATGCACCCAGCAGCTCCCACAGGCAAACCCTGTTTATGGTCCTCAGTCAGACTTAGATACTGAGTCCTCCTTGTACAACCAGGTTATGTATTCCAGAAACAATTTATTCTACACCCTCAACCTTTGGCTCCACAAAAAAAAAAAAAAAAAAAAAAAAAAACCTTGATGCTACTTAGGGGCCTTAGGGTTCAGAACAGTATCAAGGCAGAGCCCAAAATACCCTGTAGGCTATGGAAAACAACTCTTCATTTCTATTGGCTCATAAGGGATAGAAAGGGCACAACTCTGAGTCAGACAAATCTGAATGTAGACTCAACTCAACTCTTAAAAAATTGTGAGATCTTGAGCACATTATATAACTTTTCTGAGTGTCATTTTCTCCTCCTCCAGAATGGTGTCACTATAGCTTCTAAGAATTCTATGAGGACAAGAAGAAATAAATATAAAGCACCAGATAAATAAAAGCACACAAAAGAGATTTTTGTTGTTATCATTGTAATTTGAGGGAGATCGCAATAATTTCGGAGTGCACAAGGTTTCTCATGTATATGCTATTCTGGGAAGACACTTTAATAATTCTGCAGAAAAGAGTGTGTTCCATAAATGCAAAGCTCAGTTGTCCTATTGAACTTCAATTGCAGGTCTACACCGGGATGAGATGAAATAAATCAGTGCTCTGAGAGTCTTCTTGGCCTCATGGACCCATATCATTAGTGCAGCTTCCTTTGCATGGCAAACTTTGAAGTCTAGATAGAGTTAGAATCACATCCATGTTCACACTGAGTGCCTGGAAATGTGATGGAAGAATGGGTGGTATTTGGCCTGTTGAGCATAGGAGCCAAGTATTTCTGGTAGGGAGTACATATATCAAGGCTTGGAAGTAGAGAACCATGAGGTACATCAGAAAAACACGGAGACCAGCAACCTGAAAACACCCACCAAACATTTTCTGAAGAGAGAATATGAGGAGAGAATATGAAGAGAGAATCACAAGAAGTCAGCTTGGCTTACAGGGATTTATTTAATTTGAAGGTAATAAGAAATCATACAGGCTTCAGGCTAGTGACATGATCTATTTGGTTTTAAGATCACCATGGATGCAATGTCATTTGGAATGGAAAATGAATGGTTTGGGAGAAGCAAGAAGAATACAATGAAAGTCACCCAGGCAAATCTAGATGGTGATGAACTAAAGAGGAAGGACACAGATGGAGAGAAATGAATGGATATAATCTTGATTTTAAGGGTAGAATCAAGTCCTCAGTGATGGTTTTGATGGAGTGAGGGGGCAAAGAAAAGACAGGTATCAAGAAGGCATCCCAGATTCTACTGAGAGCAACTGGGTAGGCAAAGCTTTCATTTTCTAAGTGAAGAACACTAGAAGATGACTAGATTTAAAAACTTTTCACCCATTCATGTTTTTATTGAATTTATCAGGGTGACATTGGTCAATAACATTATGTAAGTTCCTTTTGAAGGGTGCTTTCTCTTTCTTCTTTTTTTTAAATTATATTTTATTGATTATGCTATTACAGTTGCCCCATTTCTCCCCCATCATTCCCCTCCACCATGCACACCCCTTTAGTTCATGTCCATGTTTCATAAGTCTTTAGCTTCTACTTTTCCCACACTATTCTTGCCCTCCTCCTGTCTATTTTCTACCTACCGTCTATGCTACTTATTCTTGTTACGGAAGGAAACGACTCAACACGCAGTTGGATGGCGGAGCACGACCCTTTATTAACGTGCACGGGCCAAGAGGAGTACAGACCCCAAATTCTGAGCCCCGAGCCTTGGCTGAGCAGGGCTTTTATTGCTTTCTGGACACCCCTCCCTACATAGCAAAAGCAGGAGGTACAGAAGCTGATGCAAAAAAAAAATAACTCTAGCCTTGAGGTGTCCTTATCTGAAGCTGGGTGCTCTGGAGCCAAAGTGGGAGTTAGCTGCTATATGCAGATGGGAGTTAGCCTTGAAGAATCATAATCTGAAGCTGAGTTGTACAAAAGCCGAAACAGAAATTATGACTGCCTGACTGAAATCCAACAGCTGGCTGGCATCTTCTAAGTAACCTAAACAAACTCTTTCCTAGTTCCCAGTCCCTCCTCTGGGTCACCTTAACCTATCTGACTTTTCTTCTACATTCTCTGTACCTTTTCCCCCCTCTCCTCCTCCCACTCCCCTGTTGCTGATCCTCCATGTGCTCTCCATTTCTGTGTTTCTGTTCCTGGTCTATTTATTTTCTTAGTTTGCTTTTGTTTTAGGCGTGGTGGTTAATATCTGTGAGTTTGCTGTCTTTTTACTGTCCTATTTTTTTATCTTCTTTTTCTTAGATAAGTCCCTTTAACATTTCATATAATAAGGGCTTGGTGATGATGAACTCCTTTCACTTGACATTATCTGAGAAGCACTTTATTTTCCCTTTCATTCTAAATGACAGCTTTGCTGGATAGAGCAATCTTGGATGTAAGTCCTTGACTTTCATGACTTGGAATACTTCTTTCCAGCCCCTTCTTGCCTGTAAGGTCTCTTTTGAGAAATCAGCTAACAGTCTGGCAGGAACTCCTTTGTAGGTGACTCTGCCTTTATCCCTTGCTGCTTCTAGAATTCTCTCCTTCATTTTAATCTTGGTTAATGTAATGATGATGTGCCTTGGTGTGTTCCTCCTTGGGTCCACCTTCTTTGGGACTCTCTGAGCTTCCTGGACTTCCTGGAAGTCTATTTCCTTCACCAGATTGGGGAAGTTCTCCTTTATTATTTGTTCAGATAAGTTTTCCACTTGTTGCTCTTCCTCTTCCCCTTCTGGTACCCCTATAATTCAGATGTTGGGATGTTTAAAGATGTCCTGGAGGTTCCTAAGCCTCTCCTCATTTTTTGGAATTCTTGTTTCTTCATTCTTTTCTGTTTGTTTGTTTCTTTCTTCCTTATGGTCCACTCCATTGATTTGAATCCCAGTTTCCCTCCCATCACTATTGGTTCCCTGTGCATTTTTCTTCATTTCACTTATTGTAGCCTTCATTTGTTCATCTAATTTGTGACCAAAATCAACCAATTCTGTGAGCATCCTGATCACCAGGGCTTTGAACTATGCATCTGATAGGTTGGCTATCTCTTGGTTGTTTAGATGAATTGGCTCTGGGGCTTTGATTTGTTCTCCCATTTGAGCCATTTTTGTTTTTGTTTGTTTGTCTGGTCACACCTATTATGTAGTGAGGGGCAGAGCCTTAGGTGTTCCCTAGGGCAGGGCAACCCAGTTGCTGGGTTGTGATGCTAAATGTGGGGGCGGGGTCCGAGAGGGGACAGTGGCACTTACTCCGCTCTCTCATCTTTCAGTCCCTTCTGCCACTTCCCAAAAGCAAATTGGGCCCTTCAGGTGCTGATTTCTGTGTGGGTGGGCTTGTGTACATTCTAGGACCCTGTGTGTCTCCCCAACAAACTCTCCTGTGAGGCTGGGAGTTTCTCCCCACACTTCAATCCCCACAAGTGTTTTCAATCAGTGTTTTTAGGTTTTATTTCCTAGCCCTGGGGCCCTGGGTTGCAAGGTCTGTCTTGCTCCCCGTTTTTGCCTGGATTATCTGCGCGTGAATCTGGGACCGCCTGGTCAGCCAGCCGCCTTACACAGCCTCACTGGGTCTACCCATGGCCACCCGGTACCCGGGGTCCGCTAGCTGCCGCCTGTGTGCCTGGGGTCTGATAGCCACCGCCTGCACACCTGGGGCTCCTGCGTGCCCAGTCCATCAACCTCCACTTTTTTCTGCTGCAACTCCAGTCCCTCTTACAGGTCAGGATGAATTGTTGTCAGACCTCTGTACAGTTCAATTTTCTGTTAGTTCTGGTTGTTTTCTTGTTTCTAAATCTTTGTTGTCCTTAATTTTGGTTGTACGAGGAGGTACAGTGTGTCCACCTATGCCTCCATCTTGGCCGGAAGTTCCAGTGTTTTGGATTTCTTTAGAAATATTCCCAAAAGTGAAATGGTAGGTCATAAGGCAGTTCCATTTTTAATTTTTTAGATAACTCCATACTGCTTTCCATAGTAGCTGCACCAATCCACGTTACTATGGTTCCCTTTTCTCCTCAGCCTTTTCAGCACTTATTCTTTGTTGATTTGTTGATGATAACCATTCTGACAGGTGTGAGAATACAATAGAAGGGATATTTTATTGTGGTTTTAAAATATAGTTCTCTGATGATAAGTAAGATTGAACATCCTTTCATATGTCTGTTGCCATCTGTATGTCATCTTTGAAGAAGTGCATAGGTCCTTTGCCCATTTTTTAATTGGATGGTTTTTTTTTTTATGTTGAGTTTTATAAATTTTGGATATTAACCCTTTATCAAATGTGTCATTGGCAAATATGTGCCCCCATTCAGTGGGCTGTCTTTTCATTTTGTTGAAGTTTTCATGTAGTCCCATTTATTCGTTTTTTATTTTGTTTTTCATGCCCAAGGAGATATGTCAGATAAAATATTGCTATAAGAAATGTCTGAAATTTTATTGCCTATGTTTTCTTCTAGGGTTTTTATAGTTTCAAGTCTGACATTCAAGTCTTTAATCCACTTTAAGTTTATTCTTTTGTGTTGTGTAAAAAGGTGTGCTAGTTTCAGGGGGTTTTTTTGCACATATCTGTCCAATTTTCCCAACATTGATTGCATAGATTATATTTTCCACCTTGTATGTTTTTGGTTTCTTTGTCAAATATTGACTATAAAGGTGCAGGTTTATTTCTGGGGTTTCTATTCTGTTCTACTGGTCTATATGTCTGTTTTTATGCCAGTACTATGCTGTTTTGATTACCACAGCCTTGTACTATACTTTGAAATCAGGTAGTGTGATTCCTCAAACTTTGTTCTTTTTTTTTTCTCAGTATTCAGGGCCTTTTGTGGTTCCACATAAATTTTTGGAATATTTAGTTCTAATTCTGTAAAATATGACATTGATATCTTGGTAGTAATTACGTCGAATTTATAGATTGCTTTGGGTAGTACGGACATTTTAATAATGTTAATTCTTCCCATCCATGAATATAGTATATGCTTCCACTTATTTCTGTTTTCTTCAGTTTCTTTCCTCAGTGCCTTATAATTTTCTTAGTATAGTTCATTTCTATCTTTGGTGAAATTTATTTCTAGGTATTTTATTTTATTCCTAGATGCTTGATATGATTTTAATCTCCTTAAATTTATTGAGATTCTTTTGTGTCTTAACATGTAGTTTCTCCTAGAAAATGTTTCATGTGCACTTGAAAAGAATGTATATTCTGTTCCTTTGGGTTGAAATGCTCTGAACATATCTATTAAATCCATCTCATCTAATGTGTCATTTAAGGTCATCATTTTCTTATTGATTTTGAGTCTGGAAGATCTATTCATTGATGTCAGTGGGGTCTTAAAACCACTACTATAACTGTATTACTCTCATTCTCTCCCTTTATGCCCATCAAGATTTGCTTTACATGTTTAGGTGCTCCTGGGCTGGGCACATAAATGTTTACAAGGGTTATGTCTTCTTGCTGGACTGCTTTCTTTACTGTTATGCAGCACCCTTCTTTGTCTCTTACTATAGCCTTTGTTTTAAAGTCTATTTTTTCAGATATAAGTATTGCTACCCCAGATTTTTTTTTCCTTTCTATTTGCATGAGGTATTTTTTCCTTCCTTTACTTTTAGTCTCTGTGTATCTTTCATTAGTAGGTAGGTCTATTGTAGACAGCATAACTATGGGTCTAGTTTTCTTATCCATTCAGTAAATCCTTGATTATCAGACTCCTGTTCATCTGCTCTCCAGTTGGTTATTCAGCATAATTGATCTATAATTTGGCTGTAATTCCAGTTTGGTCCTGGGAGAAGGTGAGTATAGTTTCTACTTAATCTGCTGCCATCGTGCATCTTACCCATTCATTTTTAGCACATTAAATTTGACATACTTGTTTGACATCCAAATAAAAATATCTGGAGCTCAGGAAAAAGATCTAGGTCAGATATATAAATACGTATCTTTGACACAAAAATAGCATTTGAACCCATAGAAATGAATGAAATTACCTAGTGTGAATATTAAGAGTAAAGAGAAAAAGGAGCCCAGGACCTAGACCTGAGAAGCCTCAATATTAGAGGTTAGATAGAGGAGAAATGAATGGTCTGCCAAAGAATGATAATTAGCAGCCAGAGAAGTGGGAGAAAAATTTACATCACAAACATATGTGTGTGCATTCAGGTACATATGTGCATGTGTACGCAGATACATATGTTTCACTGAAGATTAAGAGAAGGTTATTTTAATTAAGAAGTGATAAATTGTGTTGAATACAACTGTGAGATCAAATGGAATAAAGAATGAAAAGCATTCATAGATTTAGCAACCCTATGGTCACTAATAATTTTAGTAACAATCACTTCAGTGGTAAGAGGGGACTGAAAACCAAATTGGAGTAGGGCAAGAAAACATCTATGAAGTGAGGAAATAAAGGTATTGCATTTAAACACCTCTTTTGAAGAACTTGGCACTGAAGATTTAAGAGATAAAATGGTGGCTGGATAAAAACACAGGATGCCCAGTTACACCGAATTTCAGGTAGACCATGAACAATTTTTTGTGTATGTTCCATGAAATATTGTGAACATACTATAAACAAGCAATTATTTGTGCAATATTCAGGGCATGCTTATCTTAAAAAATAATTTATTGTTCTGAAATTCAAATGTAACTCTGAATCATGTGTTTGATCCGGGAAGCTTAGATGTGTGTTCAAGATAGCTTCTTATTTTGAGAGATCTTGGGCATATGTAAGTGATGAAAATATCAGGGGAAGTTAAAAAATGCAAGTTAAAGAAGGAAAATGATTTTATTTTAAAGAAGGAAAAGGAATGGATACTTTTTTTCTGCGCTGAAACAGAAAGGAGATGATGGTGCCGGTGCAAGTAGATGTGTTGCTCTCCTTTGGGAAAGATGTTGGACCATTCCTTTCAAAGTTCCCAATTTTCTTTGAGAGCGAAAGGGGATTAAGATACGAAGGAATAGGAAGAACAGGGGAATATGAACTGACTTATTGTAAAAGTGAGCAAAGCTGGTTTAGAAGAGAAATGGTAAGACTGATGGCAGTGTTGAAGGTCCAGTTAATGCTGGTGATCATAAAGAATAGTACCAAACTACCTGAAGCGTGGTTTTGCCTAGGGATATTCAGGTGCTCAAGGCAGGTGTGAAGCTGCCTGGTAGATTTTTAAAGACTATAAGATAGGAAAAAAGGTACTAACTTTACTCTTAAATTACAGTAATTTCGGGTAAATCTTATAGGTCATTTCTTTCCAAATATGCAAAAAAAATGAGAAAAGCTTGCTTCTCAAATTCTGAAATAAATAAGTTTACACCATTGTCTAACAGGAGTTGCAAATAAGAGAACAGACTCTACAAACAAGCAGATATTGGGCAAAATCATTTCCTGCTATATCCATTATGTGATTTAAATGAAATATTTTACTATTTTAAGTAGCTCCACTTAAAGATTGACTTATTAATTCACTTCACAAGTACATACTGGGTCCCTACTATGTGCAAGTACCGAATTAATACCAAACCTGATGTTTAATTAACAAGGAGAACCTTATAGAAATAGTTAACACTCAAATTAATATCAGATATATTCATTTGACTAATGCTATTACAATTACAGTTCATAGCTAATGACATTATCAGGCTATTACCACAAAGCATTACCTCTCTTCTAAAACTCATTTCCATGATAATTCATTGAAATCATCACGAGAACACACTATCTTGATGGGTTTTTACCTCCCAGTGCTCTTCCAGAGAAGGAACTCACCGGGTAAGAAAGCTTATTATCCCAAATATTACCAATGCCCTTTCTCTGTACAGTTCAGGTGAACAATGCATAGCAATTTCTCTACAGTTTTGAAAGGCACAGTGTCCCTTCCCAGAAACAGCAACTTGACTTTATTTTAATCCACAATTCCCAAGAAGTGGAAATGCAAATTAAAGTCTCCACGCAGACATTGTTATGAGCGGAGAGTATTGAGCTCCTGCAAATTTGGGACCCAATCTCAATTCACCCATTTTATTCAATACATATTTATTCTGTCTCCTTTACAGGACTTTCAGAATATAGCCCAGGCTTTCTGTGCCTCTGTTTCCTTGTCTGTAAATTGAAGGTGATAATCTGAGTACTTATTAGATAAATATGAAAGATGATAGAAAAGTCAAAGTAGAAATAGTTGTTAAGTATTATTTCCTTCAGGTATCATGAAAATTAATGTGTTTTAAAAATTAACTCAGGTAGGAGAGCTATGAATCTCAAATGAAGCATTTAAATCAGGTTACTGAAAGGAGGAAGGAAAGAAATTAACATTTATTAAGTGTCAGTTATATGCAGACCTTGCTGTATGCATTTCACAAAGATATTATTTCATTAAATCTTTACAACTGTTCTTTGATGGTAGATATTTGTAACCCCATCGTATATATAAGAGGAAAGTGAGCTCAGAAAGTTTTATAAGTTGCCTAAACCATGTAGCCTTGGTGGATTCCTGAGACCAAAGCTCTGCTCACTGCCCAGTGTTGATTTCCCGTGACACACAAGCATAGCCGCCCTGGGGGAGCAACTGTTACATCTTTCTAATTGTCTACTTTTTCACTCCCATCCAAAAAGCATAGCTGTGTCTACAATTAAAAAAAAAAAAAAACATAAAATAAAGCATACAATAAAGCAAGCATAAAATCCATTTCAATTTTGTCTTCACAATTTTGGATTACTGATAAATACCAGCACCAAGGAAAATAATTTTAAAGCAAAGAATACTAACGAAATCTGAGGGAAAGAATTGCTTACTATGCCCAACTATTAGTATTTGAAAGATTCCAAAAGGCACATTTTAAGATTTTCAAACTTCTATTAGATTAAAAGTAAAACAGTAATTAGTAAAAAAGAGGAAATATTATTTTCCTTCTAAAAAGAGATGGCAGAAATCAAAAGATTTCTGTCTTGAATCAAAAGAAATATACCCTAGCACTGAAAATAATATGTGTGCTTGAGGTGAGCACACAGTATACTGAAGTGAGTGAATCTTAGGGTTTGGAATAAACTGTTGTTACTACTTTGTGGTATCATGATGTCCAAAAGAACATCTTAGGACAGTTTCATAAATAGCACAAAACTTCCAAGTTACAATGTTCAGGATGTAATTCAGAACTTCAATTGCTGAAGAAGAATTGGTTGTGATGGAAAACCACCCCTTTCTGTAGTTTTACAGGAAATCAGAAATGATTTTTAGAAATCAAATCTTTTCAAAAGTATGTTTGATAAAGTGATCTTAAAATATTCTTTTCTTCTTTTTTTGCTGTAAATGACTAAATAAATTCAGACTATAAAGGAGAGGGGGGAAAGACTTCAAAAAGGTGATGACAATTATTAGTTGAGTTAATTCTTTTTTTTTTTTTTTTTTTGAAGTCAGGAAGCCAAAAGATCTCTTTATTTTTTTCTTATTTTTTTTAAATTTTAATTGTTGTTCTAGTATAGTTTTCTGTTAATTCTTTACAATATTTTTTCCATTTGTGTGCATGTGTGTAGGTATTAAATGTATATGTATGGATTTTACTCTAAATTAGGGTCTTAACAAACCCTAACGAATGTTGAATAAACAAGTTCGTATCAAGTATCCACCTTATTTCTTCCTTTAAATAATATTGTGAACATATTTCCATGCCATTTGAAATTCTTCTAAAACAAAGCAGCTCACTTTTAACAATTATATGGTTTATTTTATTGCATGGATATATATTGTATTTGAATTTGCCTCTTCCATCCTGGCTGGTGTGACTCAGTGGATTGAGTGCCATCCTGTGAACCAATAGGTCACCAGTTCGATTCCCAGTCAGGGCACATGCCTGGGTTGCAGGCCAGGTTCCCAGCTGGGATGCATGAGAGGCAACCATACATTGATGTTTCTCTCCCTCTCTTTCTCCCTCCCTTCCCCTCTTTCTGAACAGAAATAAATAAAATCTTTTAAAATAATAATAATAATTTGCCTTTTCCTTCTTAAGAAATGTTTAGGATGTTCCCAATTTTCCTTTTTTTTTTTTTTTTTTTGTCCCACACTACCCAATTTTTCAATGCTATAAATATTACAAATTACTATCATTCTTTTGTATAATCTTTAAATACATCCCTTATTGTCTCCTTGAAATAAATCCTGGAAATTGGATTGTTTTTTCTGAGGCAAGTTAGTAAGAAACTAGGAAAATTCCCTGGCAAGTGGAATGAGGAAACTGAGACAAATGGTTGAATAATGGCCAAAAGGCTAAGCAATTAATAATGAACTAGTAAATCACAAGACCCTGTCCTCCCTAACTGAAGATGCATAAGAGCAGATGGTTTAAATCATCATAGTCAGGGAGATAGATAACAAAAAACCAGTTAGTCCAGACTAATCCAAGATGAAAGAAAGAGAATGATGATAAAACTCAGTATATCACCATTATAATGAAAATTGACACCACAAATAGAAGGAGGTTTGAGGGGACAAAAACCATGACACTTCTGAAAAGCCCATATTCTGAACAATACCCCCTCCCAACCATAAGACAGAGTCCAAAGTGGGTACCACAAAGCCTGAAAACAACCCCTCACTCCCAGGAACACATAAAACCCCAAGAACTAACTGACCACATGCACAACTCACTGGAGTCACACCAGCCAGAGCTAACTTGTATTTTTTTTGAACAGGAAATTGAAATTTGGAATGTTATAAATAAACATTTTTCTTCCATTGATGGAATGCTTAAGCATATTCTTTGCCCATTTTCCCCTTGGTAGACTTGTATTTGTTTGGGGGGTACTTTTTGCTTTGTTTTATTTTTGGTAGTAGTTGTTTACTTCTTAATAATTGTATTATTTTAATAACAGTTGACATACAAGATTATATTAGTTTCAGGTTTACAACATAGTGATTAGACATTAATATAGCTTACAAAGTGATCACTGTGATAAGTCCGATACCCACCTGACACCATACACAGCTATTAGAATATTATTGGCCCTATTCTCTATGCTGTACTTTACACCCGCATGACTATTTTTATGGTTACTAATTTGTACTTCTTATCCTTCACCTTTTTCACTCATACCTGTAAACTCCCTCCCATCTGGCAACCATCCATTTGTTCTCTATAAGCTTATTTCAGTTTTGTTTATTCATTTATTTTATTTTTTAGGTTCCAGAGATAAGTGAAAGCATAAAGCATGTGTCTTTCTGTCTGACTTACTTCACTTAGCATAATACCCTCTAGGTCCATCCATATTGCCACAAACGGCAAGATCTCATTATTTATTATGGCTGAATACTATTTCATTGTATATATATACCACTTCTACTTTATCCATTTGTCATCAATGGGCACTTAGGTTGTTTCCCTATCTTGGCTACTGTAAATAATGCTGTAATGAACATAGGGGTGCATATATCTTTTTGAATTGCTGTTTTGGATTTCTTTGGATAAATACCTAGAAATAAAAGTGCTGAGTCATATGATAGTTCTATTTTTAATTTTTTGAGGACTGTACTGGTTCTGAGTGGCTGCATCAATTTGCATTCCTACCAACAGTACACAAGGATTCCCTTTTCTCCACTTCTTCACTATGATTTTCCTTATTTATATACATATCATTTACACATTAAGGATATTATCATTTAGTCCTATTTATTGCTAATATTTTTCAACTTTTAACTCACCTTATAATTTTGTAGCTGAGTTTGTTTTACACAATTTTGCTGATCTGTGTAATCAAACCTATGAACCATTTTCATTGTGATTAATTTTATTATATTTATCTATGATTGTGGAATTTTAGTAGTTTAATATTTTAAATATAATTTTCTCATCCATGTGTATTTTATTTTTGTGTAAAGCAAGGAAAGAATTTATTTGCTTCATGTAACCAAGGTTTACAACATAGTTTGATATAGGCTGTGAAAAGTTAGTTAAACCAAAAATATTACTCAAACACGAAGTGTATGGAATGAAAACAATCAGTTAATGATGTGTACTTTAACATATTCTTAGTTCTCAGGTGATCTTAGAACTGCTGCGGCACCATCTTTGTCTTATTCCTTTCAGCTGCCTCTTGATTTTCACTTAGTATCACCATCTTTTAATTATTACACTTTGGTGATTTAAATTACATATCAGGTATTACCAATTGTACTTCTCCTTAAGGTTTATTCTTCAGTAATAAAGATAATATTTCCTATAGTTTATATTTCCAGATGAATTTTAGAATGTTTTTATCAGTTTTCCCCAGTCTTATTTTTAATAAATAAAACTTGCTAGTTAATTATAGAAAATAAAACTTTTACAATATTTAGTGCACCATCTACATCTATGACATAACTTTTTATTTAGTCAATGTTTAAAAATTCAGTTCAACAAGATTTTCTTCTCTTTGTATGTATCCTGAACATTTCTTGTCAGAGTTATTGTAGGAACATTTTCTTTTTTGCTGTTGTGAACTGAATTATTTCCCTTCATTACAGCTCATGAGATAATCACTATTATATAAGAAGATTATAAATGTTTGTCTTCATCTTGCATTGAGCTTTTTAAACTTCCTTAGCAAATTTATGACAGCATTTTAGTTAATCTTTTAAACTAAGAGCAAAATTATTTAATCTCATGTAACTTACTATCCATATTTCTAATATTAACTCTTATGTTTTGTGTCTTTATCAGGACATAGAACTTCTAGGGCAATTTTAATACCAGAAGACAATCACATTTTATCTTGGTCATGATTAAGATCTCTCTTATTTTTCTATGAAGCATATTTGTGGATTTGTAAAGATAATTTTAAAGGATATTCTTTAGCATAAGAAAATTTCTATTTCTTATTTTCTGAGATTTAAACAAATAGAAGAAAATTTCTATTTCTTATTTTCTGAGATTTAAACAAATCAGGTTAAATTTTGTTGAATGCTTCTTAAACAGCTTCTCAAGAGCTGTTTGATTTTCTTACTGCTCCTGACATTATAGTATATTTAATTAATAGATGTTTCAATATTAAATCATCTTTACCTACAAGGAATAAATAATACTTGGCAGCATCAATAGTTGATGATCCTTTTGCTATACTCTGGAAAGATCTAGGAAAGGTTCACTTCTTTCATGAAAATTAAAAGGTACATTCAGGACCTAATGTCTGTTTTGAAGATAATTCTGTGAAACTTTTCCCTATTATTTCTTGCCACTAAGATTTTTTATTTCTTTTGCATTCAGTTTTGGCAATTAATGTTTTTCTAGGTAATTATCCCATTTCTATAAGATTTTTGACACTAATATAGAATGGTCACAGCTAAACACTTTCATTATGTGTTCTAAACAGATTTGTCAAGGGTTTTCATTGTTATATTTTTTTCTGTAATGAATTAGCTTTTAGAACTATTAAATCTAATATACTTTAATATATTGACTTTCCTCTCCCATCTTTATTTCCTTTCATTTTATTTCCCTTAGACTTGTTTTCTAATTTTTTGTGTGTTTAATGTTGAGTCCATTTATTTTCAATCTGTTAAAAAACAGGACTCAATGAGTAAATTTGAATATCTAATTTGCTTTATTCAGTGATTCATGAATCAGGCAGCATCCCATCTAGTACATAGAAAGAAGCTCTAAGGAGCCGTTCAAAATAGAAGACTTTCTTAGAAAGGGGTGGGACAAGAAAGTTGTTAGCAAAAGAAAAGATCAGTTCAGACAAAGTCACCTTTTGGAGGAAAGGTAGGAGTCTATCATGCAGATTACCTAATGCTTGTCAGGAAATTGCTGATTGACTGGTTAGAGGTCAAATTCCTAAGAGAACCAAATTAAGTTTGGGTTTGCTGATCTGGGGCAACTGACTCCATTTTGGGTCTCTCGGGGTTTTGTGTGTGTGCGTGTGTGTGTTTAACAATCCTTACTTTACAATTACAAACATATGTGCTTTATATGTGTCTCTGAGTAGAATTTACATCTGTACTCCTAAACTTGTAAATGCAATTTCCTCACTTTCTTTATTTTCTAAATACTTTCCAATTGGTTTTGTTTCCTCTTTAACCAACTATAATTGATCCTTGAACACCACAGGTATGGACTGCACTGGTCCACTTATACATGATTTTTTTTTTAATGAACACAGTTGGCCCTATTTGTTGGTTTTGCATCTGCAGATTCAACCCGCTGTGGATACAAAACAATATTTTCTACCCGCAATTGGAAACCTAAGGACACAGAGGGCCTACTGTGTGTGCTATTTTATGCCATTTTATATAAGGGATTTGAGTATCCATGGATTTTGGTATCCACGGGGGTCATGGAAATAATCACCATGGATACCTAGAGTCAACTGTAGTTAAATTTTGGGGAAGTTCAAAAAATTATACATGGATTTTTGGCTGAAAAAGGAGTCAGCAGCTCTAATGCTCACATCGTTCAGGGACCAGCTGTATTACAGGCAGTATCTTTAATTTCTAGGATATTTGGCTTGTTATTGATGTTATTCGGTTGGCCAAAAAGTCTATATGGTTTTTTCCATAAAATAAAACATACATTTTTCATTTTCACCAATAACTTTATTGATTTGAATATTTTGAGTATGTTGACTATCTCCTGTATGGTAGAATGTTGATTGTTCTCAATTAATGTCTCGATTTGATCACTACCAACTTCAACTGGTCAACTGACCAGGAGCATTGTCCGGTGAGAAATCTCCAGCATGAAATTTTACAAACCACTTTTAACACATCTAATCAGTCAGACTGCCTCCTCCATACACTACACACATCTTTTTCTTGCATTTCAGTTGCATTTTTACCTTTCTTGAAACAATTAAGCATAATATGCCAAAAATGTGGTGTATTTTCTTCTATCTTCAATATTAAAATGGCTACACGAAAATTCACCAATTTTGATAAGATTTTTTAAATGCATACTGATATGACAGCTGTCACAATACAATCTAACAAAATTATTTTAAGTGAAGTTTGACAACTAAATGCTACTAGAGTCATCTTATGGAAAAAAACAAATGAACTTTTTTGCCAACCCAATATTTGAAGGTCTATAAAAGAGTATATTCTCTTTTTGTACTAAACAATATAATCTTTATTAAACTATTATCAATCATATTATTTTAATTCCCTACCTTTTATTTTTAATGGTTTTATCAAAAACTGATCAAAGTGTGATATAATTATGCACCAGAATTATTTACCATGTTTTTGTTCTTGTGTTTCCAACAGATTTTATCTTTTCTCTACTTAAGAGATGTTTTTTGACTTTTCTTCAATTTGAATTGTACTTTGTATCGATATAAAAAGATTCTCAATGCCCCTTTGACATAGTTTTCCCTACAAATTCACCTTTGCCTAAAATAATCTATTTTATTTTTGTCATTTTGTTACAGAGCAACAGTTGGTTCTCGAGACTGGCAAAACACTTCCAAAGTCTCGCTTTCTCGAACCTGAGGGGTCAGTCTTCCACGGGCAATTAAGATCCCGGACGAGCCCCCAAAAACTGTTACCGAGCAACAGAAAAGGTCCGTTATTGTCCGCCGCCTTATGGAAAGATGCCTCTCAAAGCCAGAGGTTTGTGAAAAGGAAAGGAAATGTTTATTTAATGCTATACAGAGTTAAAGTAGGAACTTAACTTCATTAAAGTATCAAAGTCTTTCAGGATACCCACAGACGCCCACAGTGCTTCCTATCTCCCTCTGCCCTAATTCAGGGTACCGTAATTGCAAGGAAGAGAAGCACACGTCCGGGATCCAGGCTCTTGACACCGTCAGCTGTGTCGTTGTCCAGGCAGGATCTCCAATTAATCCAAAGCCATGTGGCACCTTCTCATGGCCTACTGGCAAGAGTTCTTTCACCCTTCTTCCAGGCAGTCTCTCTTGCTCCCAGGCCACACAGACAAAAGGAAGCACCCCAAAGCCGTGTGGTCCTTCTTCTACCAAAGCTGTGGGGAAGGGGTCCCCACTCTGGAAAAGCCACGTGGCAATTCTCTGCTAAAGCCACATGGTGATTTTCCTTCATGGAGCTGCGGGTCCTGCTCTCTGGTGAAACCTGGATCTCTCTTCATGGAGCCGCTGGTCCTGCTCTCTGGTGAAACCGCATGGATCTCTCTTCATGGAGCTGCGGGTCCTGTTCTCTGTTTTAAATACTGGCGCCAAACCTCCTCTGCAGCCCTATTTCTGACTCCTCCTACAATTGGTTGCACCTGCCAGCATTCCCGTATATTCCAAGTATTTTTGGGATGCCATCATGAGTCTGGGCAGGTGTGTCTCCATTTTCTGGAGCCAATCTTCTCCAAGCTCCCACGCAGGCGCTGTGACTTGAGGTTCCTCCCCCAGTCACGTCTTGGGGAAGTCCTTCCCATCCCCCCTGGCTCAGAGCATGGCCACAGCTGTTTAACATATCTATGAAACCAGTTAAAGGTTATAAATATGTTAAATGACCATTCTGGAGGTTATCTTGCAGCCCTATTGCTATGCAAAACAACTCAATGGCCCTGCTCCATTTGTCCCTTCCCCCAACTCATACCTATGGGAGAAGTGGTGAGGACATCTTATATGTCCCTCTAACATTTCCTGGACACCGTGAGTTCTGGGCCCCATTCCAACTCCCTTTTTGGGGCCCCCCTCTTGGCTGCACCCTGTTACAATTTCCTTATCTGTTCCTAATTCTATTATTATTATTATTATTATCTTTATCATTTTGTTTTAGATGTGTTTTTGGTAAGCAACCATTATTGGGTTGGCCAAAAATTTCTTTTGTCTTTTTTCATAATATGGTTCAGGTAGTGCTTAGGTGTCTTTAACTTCACTCAAAACAATTTTCTTAGACTGTATTATGATGGCTGTCATATCAGTGTGTGTTTCTTAAAAAAACATCAAAATTGGTGAATTTTTCTGCAGTCATTTTAATATTGAAGATGGAAAAATATAACACATTTTCAGTATATTGTTTTCTTTTTTCTTTATTTTTTATTGTCATTCAAGTACAATTGTCTCCATTTTGCTCCCACCACATCCCCCAGCCTCACCCATCTCCTTCTCCCACCCTCACACCTACCCCCTTTGGCTTTGTCCAGTTAGTTCTTTATTTCCATGTCTCTGGTTATATTTTACTTGCTTATTTGTTTTGTTCATTAGGTTCCACTTATAGGTGAGATCATATGGTATTATCTTTTACTGCCTGGCTAATTTTACTTAGCATAATGCACTCCAGTTCCATCCATATGGAAAAATACATTTGCAAATGATACCTCGGACAAGGATTTGATCTCCAAAATATTATGCTTAATTATACCAAGAAAAGTAAAAATGCAACTGAAATGCAAAAAAAAAAAAAAAAATTGTGCAGTATATAGAGAAGGCATGCTGACTGATCAGATGTGTCAAAAGTGGTTTGCAAAATTTCATGCTGGAGATTTCTCACTGGACGATGCTCCTGGTCAGTTGACCAGTTGAAGTTGGTAGTGATCAAATCGAGACATTGAGAACAATCAACATTCTACCACAGGGGAGATAGTCAAAATACTCAAAATATTCAAATCAATAAAGTTATTGGTGAAAATGAAAAATATGCCTTTTATTTTGTGAAAAAAAATACAGACTTTTTGGCCAACCAAATATAATACGTATTATGGTCACTTTTTCTTCCTCATATTGGCCTTTTTTCAATTTATTCATCCTCAGAAGAAGAGATTTGCTGAGAGGCAGTATTTACCAGCTGAGAATGTGTGGGGGTTCCCTTAGCCCATAGTCTTCTGTCCATAGTCTTCTTTCCATGTTTTTGCTCAAGTCTTCTGTGAAAGTGCCCCCATCAAAACCCAAGCTGCAGCAAGAAGCAGATTGCATTAGTGCAACAGCAGCTACTAATATTCTGTCTAGAACTGATATGGGGGTTGCACTGGGGAATAGATTGAACAAGCAGGGTCTGTAGAAGGCAAGCTTTGTGGTAACAAAGCAATGCGATGACCCCCTGTTTCCTGTGGGAGGATGTAATTGTTTGAATACCAAGTCTGGTAGGGAAGTTGTTAGATTGAGGACTGACTGGCTGGAGAGCAGCTGGTCCAGCTAATAAGGAAACTAGCCAGGGGACAGAATTTCCCACTGGATGGGAAGCATAGCTGATGAGAGCAGGGACATAATATGGTTAGGCATTTGAGGCCCTGTGAAGTTCAAAGACATAAGGGTAGGATGTGAACTTCTGGGCCTTACAATATAGGGCATAGTGTGGGACAGGAATAAACTATATTCCTCTTTCGTATTAGCAACTATGTGCTGTTTATATAATAGTACCACAGCATGTGTGAGTCACCATATGTTTCTCAATCCAATTTCAAAAGCCTTAAACTTAGTGTAAATGACTCTTAAGACTTTCACAATAGGTTGAATGTCAATCCCGGGATTTAGGTGGAAATGTTGTCTTAAGTATTTTAGAGGATATTTGGGGTAAGCTGTTTCAAAGTCCGCTGTCCAAACATTCCTAAACTGTTGAGAAGATACTAAGAAAAGTCATAAAAGTGGTACAGTTGTAACAGTTAAGAAGTTGAGCGTTCTACTGAGAGATGCTTCACTTTACGTCTCTGTACCTATACCCTTTAATCTGGAAAATGCCAGAACTAGTCCAGATCCTCTACAGTCCTTTTGTTTCTAAAATGATCATGATAATTTAAGTAGGAATATTTTATTTAGTATTTATGAAGTCTAATACTCCAGAATAATCCCCTTTTTGTATATCTTCCCTATTAATCTGTGAGTTCCTTTTCTTGAGCAACTTGGAATGTCCATTTCCTAGTACATGAACATTCCTTCAATGACTTGAAAACGAACAAACAACTTACAGCTGAACAAGAAATATTTGGGGGACTTCTAAACGAGTCCAAATATTTTGTGGGTTGTATTATCTCAATGACCTAAACTCATTATTTACCAGCTGTTTATACCCTTAAAGTATTTCATTAACTAAATTTCACTGTGAACATTAGTGAATGTCACTTACTGATCCCCAGGCTCTTTATGTGGCACATTTCCTTCTCATGCTGTAAACCATCCTATCCATTCCCACCTACAATTTGGAGTTTAGTTAGTCCCGTTCTGGATCCAAAGTGTTCTCTTTATCTGCTTCTGCAAGGATACTCCTGATTTCAATCAGCTATTAGAAGTGTCAGCTGAGATATGGCACAAATGTGAAATATGACAATAAAAGTTTATAAGCTCCTAAAATAAAATTATAGTACCTAAGAGCTGAGTCAACTGACAATGTTAAATGGAACATTTTACAACCAGTCCTGGGATAATGATAAAAGAAAAAAAAAGTAGCACACAGAACATGAAGAAATATCTGACAGGAAATATCTGAGCTTGATCTTGATGGGCCCAAAATCAAGCTCAGGCTACATGATTTGGGGTAAACTGACTTAAAAGTGAGGATGGGGAGAGGGTCATCTAATGTCTATGGATTACTTCCTCCATGTCCAACTGTTGATTTTATTATCTCTTTTACTTCCCATAACAGCTAGTGGAGAGGTTCGTTTTCATTTTAGAGAAGGGAAATCAAAGCTGAACTGGTCGCTTTGGGCTAACACCCAACAAAACTGTTAAATAATAGAGAAATGTTTGACATCAAAAGTCTCTGATTCCACAGCCCATGCTCTTTCTATAGTTTCCTGTACCCAGTGCTATCTCTTTGCATACATAGATAATCTCTATATAAATAAAGCAAATTTTAGGTTTTCTAAAGAATCTCTCTTCCCAACTTGCTGCTAGTGTTTATTCCACACTGTCAATTAAGGTGATGGCTCTCTTTACCATGTAGCTTTCCATGTAAATTAGCTACACAAAGAATGTTAAATTATTTCCAAGTAAGGAAAAATATAGGGCTAAAGTGAAGATCAGCATTAGAAAGAAAGCTGAACTCTAAAAATGATATTGCAGAAGGAATACGAGTGTTATGAGAGTTTGAATAGGTGATATGGCAACCTTCCATTTTCATTTTAAATAACTCCACTTACAAAATGTTTTGTGTTACTCATAAATTTCCACTGCCTTCCTCTAACCTTTCTAGTAAGACATTCTTCTGTCACTCCACATGCCCATAATATCAAATCACAGTGCTTCTCATCTGGGCCCACTGCAGTGCCCCCAGTGATGGACGGGCACACCCGGGGGACCTGGTGCTGTCTCCCAGGAAGCTAGTATTTGCTTTAATTGCACACTTTCTCAGAAATATTATCTTTTATCTTTAAAAAGCTTACAGAATTTATATTTTTTTCTCTCATCTGACTTTGTTGTAATATAAAGATGGTCTTTTCCATTACTTACAATGGACCAAAATTCATGCTCCAAGAATTAATGTCATGTTAATTCTGAGGCTTCGCATATTCTGTGCAAACTCCTCTTACTCTAGTCAGAGAAACACAGTGATCAAATGATATAATTGTATGACATGCAAAGTGCTGATGTGAAATGAAAAGGGCAGAAATATGATTAGGATATTAATTCAAGAGTAATAAGAAAATAGGACTGTTTGAATTGGCTTAGCCAGATGGTTTAACTCTTTCTGAAAATGTGTGATATTATATTGATTTACTTTGGCTTCCACCCCCAACTCCCTCCCATTTAAGCACAATTAAATGTTTAATTTCTACATACATACACATACATACATTAAGAGGGTTACAAAATATTCCATAGCCAGACACAGGGGGAAACATTCAGTGAAACTGCTCCTAAATAGCTGATGAAGGCATCATGTCAACATAGCAATAAAACCATACATATCTATTATGATGAAACACAAATTAATAAAATGGGAAAGTTGAACTTACAAAATAGCTTTAAACTCAATACCATGTTTCATTTATAGGTCCAAGACTATAATGGACAAAAGCTTATTTTCATGGTTGATCCATAATAATGGTCATTGAGAAGCTAAATGACAGAGGAGAAAGAGCTTTAAATGGGAAGTGGCACAATTAATCACAACTGTCATATTTACGTACTTGCTGACTATCAACCTTGAACAGAGCATTTAATTCAAATACCATTTAAAAGTATGCACTGTCAACAAAGAGGCCAAGAACCATTTTCTAGTTCAGGAAGCAACCCACAACCCATGTGCTGAAGATGGCACTGGAAATCAAGTCTATTGACATACAGACTGATCGTTCTGATCCCGCACCCCTCTCCACAACCCATTGTAGGAGCTGCTCCTATGAAAAAATAAAATGTCAAGTACCTTGACATCTGACTTTTCAAAGATGATCGATTCCTCTTCTCATAATGCATAACATTATTTGGAAATATTCTACATGTGCAGAACTCCAATTGAATTAAAGTTCTCTCTATGAAAAGAGATTTTAGCTTTTAAACACTCTTTTAAACATTGTGAAATACTATATATATATAAAACATAATATGTATATTACAGGTTATAATATATATAATCTGTAATATATTTGTTGATACTAAGATCCCATTGATGTTTAGAAAGTGTTACATAAAAATAAGTGTTGTATATATAATACATATTCCACATAATGTATTAAATCTCAAAACCCACCAAAGAAAAATTGAGTGTGTTGAGATAGAGAGTATATATAGATATAGATATTGATATAGATAAAATAGATGATAGAGATATAGAGATTAGAGGGACAGAGAGAAGGAGATGCGGAGGTAGAGATAAAGATACAGATAGAGATTTGGACATGGAATGAGAAAGAAAGAGAGAGAGTTATGGCAAAGGCCCAAAGCAAAAGTCAAAATTTAGGAGCAAACTAAAAACAATTACCTGGAATCCTAAATAGTTTCATATATGCTTCTTTAATGGTTTCATATATACTAGTTCAACATCAGAAGGAAGTATTTTGAAGTATTAAATTGAAGGAATTGATCATCAGTTCAATAAATACCTTCCTGTCAACCAGAAATTGGAAGTAATTTGACCAATATTACAACACTAGATTTATATAAGTTCTCAAAATAATATAACATCTGGCATCTACACATATTATCTTACTAACCTTAAAATTAGCATATGAAATAGACTACCTGATCATAGTAAATATTCTTCATTCATTTAATGTATATTTACTAAATAATTCGTATGTGCCAGCCATTGTTCTACACACTAGAAATGAATAAGACACAGACGGTTCCTGCAAATTAATAGGATAATCAGGGTGACTTTTACAGTCCAGTTCTTCCTACACCTAAATTGTGTTTTGAAAATTAAGTTCTTCTGACCTTGGGCTGTTTTACTTGTCATTTTACTGTTATTTACAGAATTAAATAAATTTTGACGATGAGTTTCAGGTGAACCTTTTTGCTTTGTGGATATTATTGAAGCGAATAAAGCTCTATGAATCGTGGAATGATAAAATATTCTCAGAAATATACATCTCTGCAGTTGAATAACAATTACATTTGTTCCAAACAGGCAATTGGTTTCCAAACACATTAAACAAAGGCAATTTAGAAAGCTTCTTCTTCTTCTTGGCATCGTTAACATTGTTGAACACCCTGGGATTCTGGAGTATTTCACAAAGGTAAGTGTACGTGTGGTAAGGTGAACACTTTCTGAGTTCATGGAATATTGACCTGGGAACTGCCATCTAGCTAACAGGGGTCTGATATGCCATGACTGGACAAATTAGCATATTAGACAAATTTAACATTATCCAGAGCAAGAAACTCTCATTCAGACTTCACTTTTGTAATCAATCCTTATAATAAAAATAGTGCTTTACTTGATTCTAAAACATGTTCTAAAGAAAACTTATTTTCTCCATTATGTAGTACCACTTTGGAATTAGAAATAATCATATTGGAAATAAAAATGAATGAATCATTATCATTAAAAGCAAATATCATTAAATAAATAGCTAGAAATCTAATGATGCTTAAGATTTCGATTCTGTTCGGGCCTTTAAATCAGCAGTGACCATTTCAAGGTCAATAATAAACTGGGTAAAATCATTTAGTAAGTCATCTGAGACCACTCAGTGACTTAATATGTTTCATCTACCATTCATCTATTGCCAGTGCACCTGTCTCTCTCTGACATGTTCTTGGATGGCTGTGTGCTTTTGAACAAACTGTCTAACATCTCTGAGCCTCTGTTTTCACATAGTTAAATAAAAACAATAATACCAACCTCTTATGGGCTTTAGGGAGATGAATTTTGATAAAGGGCCAAGCATAACATCTATAGTATAGTGGGAACAAAAGAGATACTCATTTTTCTCACTTCCCTCCATTCATTTGTCTATTTATTCATATTTATCCCATCCATTGCCACTTCCTTCCTGCCTATAGCACTCTTCTATTCATCTAATAAATTTCTTTTGGAACATCAGTCATGTGCTAGGTACTGTAGTCAACTAGAAGGATACAAAATCAGTAAGTCAATAATGCATAGTGTAACGTAGAGGTTATGGACTAGTATAAGAGAGAGGCAGGATTAATGACAAAATCACACAGATGATGTATCATAGAATTATACAATTGAAATCTATATAATTTTATTAATGAATGTCACCCCAATAAATTTAATTAACATAAAGAGCAAAAAAAAAAACAAATGAAAAAGTCTTAATGGCTACATGAATTTTATAACTTTTACCTGCCAAAGTGCGTAAGTAATCAAATTGACCCTCCACAATGTAGAATTTCCCTAAAATTTCTATTTCGTCCTTAGACTGAAAATAAAATTAGAAAATCAAAGTCTTGCAGAAGGATCCAGCAAGAATGTCCCCAGCTTTACAGTAAAAATAGAGTCAGCAACAAAATCTGAAGCTGAAGCAAGGTCTTTTTCCCTCTATCAATTGCCTGCAAACATATCCCTGGTGCCCATCTGCCAATTCTCACAAACTTGTACTCTTTCTCAATTTCTACCTTTTCCCCCACTGTAAGATTTGACCCCTGTCTTTCTTGAAGTAGTTTAAAAGCCAGTCCCTGAAGTTGTTGAATTCACTCCCACAATTTAGCTGTTCTAACTTCAGTAAGCTGTTTAACCTTGCTAAATCTCAGATTCCTCCTTTGTAAAATGGAAACAATATGAATAGCAATTGTGTCAGACAGTTGTGAGGATGAGTAAGTGCTCAGAAAGTTATCAACATTGATAATAGTAGCCTCATACTTTGCCTGAGGCTCCCTTCTTCCTCTTTTGTATTCTTCTTCTAGACTCATGCTGAGGTGTGGCCAAGGTGACAACGATTATGAGCTGAGTTCAGGTAGAACTAGCACTGGAACCAGAAACTATCAGCTAAGGGATCTACTCATTCATTTATTCATTCATCCACTCATTCAGCCAACGTACTTTGCATTGTTCCAGGAACTAGAAAAGTAGAATTGAAAAAAGCAAAGTCCCAGTCTACATGAAGCTAACATTTAGTTCTCAAATTAAAATATGTAAGTGTGACTCTTTCTCTGTGGTTGTCAAGCAAATGAGTTACTATGAAGTAAGAGATGGTGGAGTGGGATGCAGAAGAGGCAAGAATAAAAATATACAAAGCACCAGAGACTGGAGAAACCAAAGATGAGAAGGGACTAAATGATAATATAGGGTTTATTTAGAAACGAATCTGATTCTTACCAAATCTTCCTCATCTTTTATATACTGTCTTTTCTTTCTTTTTTTTTTTCTGCATGTTTTTGAGGGAAGGGGAAAAAGAGAGGATGCAAAAAGCAAGACAGAAAAAAATTGATTTTTAATGTGCATTGCTAGATACACAAAAGTAACCTCATTTAATCTCTACCATCCTCCTACTACACTGTACTTAAAAAAAATAAAGTGAGAAGCTAGATAAGCAAATTGAGTAACTGTACACAACTGAGATTCAGACCCAAGTTTGTGTCTAAAGGCAATACACCTTCTTCTATACTCTGCTACTTCTAAGTTCCATAGAAGAGCCCTCTACTTGCTCTCTCTCCCCCTACACCTCTTACACACGCGTGCACACACACACACACACACACACACACACACATACACACACTACCCTTTAACTCTGGTAGGGAGGGAGGAAACCAGTCCCTTCAGTTAAAATAGCTAAAACCACCACCATCTGTTAATCAGCCACTAAACAGGAAAAGAATGGGTATCACCTAACAGAAGAAGGAGAGTCTGAAAATTTTGCCTACAGAGATTGAGTAGCTAGAACCAACTATTAGAGCAAAGGTACCATTGCCTTCAGTATCTGTTGCCCATTGGGATGAAATGGGCCAACTCAGAAGAGTTAGGCAAGAAACTATGGAATTTAAAGTGGAAAAATCAGTGACTTCAGTGAGGAGTGTATGATTCTGATTTCTTTCTATACTGATTGCTATTGTCAAACACTAGCAAGCAATATATATGCAACAAAACAGAAAACACAGGTGTCTCAGGGACAGTATTATTGAAACATTATTTATGAGTCAGATAGGGTTTGATTGCAATACACTGCAACACACCACAATACACCACAGTACACCTCTAATCACAATCCAGTTTTTACCAAACCCAAAGGTGTTCAGAGCCAGACAACAGTGACACATTTAAGAACAGCACAATCCCAAGCTATTCTTGTCCCCAAGACTTTGAGGATGATGGATTAATTATGAAAAATCACAGTCATCAATACATATGTGCCACTTGGTCTGTATTAGCACCAGAGGCCACCTCCCACCGCCACGTTTATATTAGCATGGTGCAATCCTGGCGTAAGTCCTAAAACCATCCAAGCCTTGTCTGGGTCACTGAGTTATCACCCGAATACAATTAGGAATTATCTGTGAATGTCAGGCCAGGCTCACCTTTCATGTGTACAAAAAAAAAAAAAAATATTTGCACAGAGTCCTCCTCTCAATCAAATCTGAGTAGGGCAATGGTAACATGTCATACCTGAGGGTCTCCAGGTTGTAGATAAAGAAAGTATGAACGAAGTCTTTCTCTTGCTGAAAAGTATTAGATAAGCATCTCCATAGTACTTAATACAAATATACACGCTTTTGACCCAGTAGTTCCACTGCTAGGATTATATCCCAAGAACCCTGAAACACCAATCCAAAAGAACCTATGCACCCCTATGTTCATAGAAGCACAATTTACAATAGCCAAGTATTGGAAGCAACCTAGGTGCCCATCAGTAAATGAATGGATCAAAAAACTATGGAACAGTTACACAATGGAATTCTATACAGCAGGAAGAAAGAAGGAGCTCCTGCCCTTTGCAACAGCATGGATGGAAGTGGAGAGCATTATGCTAAGCAAAATAAGCCAGGTGGTGAAAGACAAATACCATATGATCTCACCTTTAACAGGAACCTAATCAATAAAACAAACAAACAAGCAAAATATAACCAAAGACAGTAAAATAGAGAACAGGCTGACAGTGACAAGAAGGGAGAGGGGAAGGAATTTCAGGGGAAGAGGGGAAGGGTTTACAGGAACAAGTATAAAGGACACATGGACAAAAACTAGGGAGGGTGGAAATGAGAGGGAGGTGGGGAGGGCTGGGGGGGGTCAGCTAGAATGGGAGTAAAAGGCAGAAAACTGTACTTGAACAATTAAATTTTAAAAAAACTAAAAAAAAATACAGTCCTTATTGAATGCTAATATTAACAGGTACTATAGATGTTTCCAGGGAGGGAGGTGCTTCATCACAACCCCACTGTCCCTCCAACACTGCAAAACCCATCTAATCGAGTTGATATGTATTGTTGCACTTATTTTGTCAATGATACCAGTAACCTTTTGTGTATAACCTGAAACAATCATTGAAAGCAACATAAGTCAGATACAAATGACCAGTTATTTATGCATATTCTTCTCTCACGTTATTTTAGCCATATATTGAGAAGGAAAAGAAAGTAAAATCATCTTTGGAAACCTTCACAAGTCAAAAATAGATGTCTGATCCCAGAGACTTACATGTACTTGATAGAATTGAACGTATAACCCATATTCACTTGTTCATTCAACAAATATATACTGGACATCTGCTGTGTACCAGGCACTGGTCAAGGCACTAGGAATACAGCAGTGAGTAAGGCAGTCTGAAACTCCTACGCTGGAGCTTACCCAGAAGTGTCCATTGAAATACTTTGTCTTTAGAGGCAGCATGTCATAGAGGAAAAAGGCCAGGAGTCTAAGCAGTGAGTGAGTTCTGATCCCAAACCCAGACTCTGCCAACTACTATCCATACGAAACCTGAGCAACTTATCTCACCTCCTAGAACTTGTTTCCCTACCTGTGAAGTGGGATGACCCCATCTTTCCAGGGCGTAGTGAGAATTCAGTAAGTTAGAGTGAGTATAGTATTGTACCCTAGCATGGTACTTGACACTTAGAGGGCACTCAGGAAAAGCAGGTTTTTCTGGGCCAACCGTACACATTTTATTGTAGAAATATATTCGTGGATTTCTTCGATGATGATGTTTTCTATATAATCTCGGCACCAAATTTACAAATCCCCACGGCATCTGATAAATCTTTTGTGTGCTCTGGCCGCCCTGAAATCAATAACGTTGGTAGTTTCAGACTTCGCCTTCTCGCTAACAGACTCACTGTGTGTAGTAAAATAGCGCCATCTAAAGGTCCTTACGAGACACCTTCATACACTAAAATTCCTTTTGTTGTTTCATAAACATTGTTGTGGTGAGCAGTGCTCTTAAATAATCGTCACTGTTGGCCCTGTATATATGGGCCCATAATAAAAGGTAGACATTCTCAGGAGGAAAGCAAATGATTTATCAAGTCATCTACATCTGGCCCTAAAAAAAGTTTTCTTTCTTTCTTTTTTAGTTATTGTATTCTAAATCATTTTAATGTTCAGAACATCAGTGGCAGTAATCTGGAAGAAACACTTCTCCTCCGTGAAAAGTCCCTGAAATTTTACGGCAGTACACAGGAATTTTCTTCAAGTATCGATCTTTGGGAGACAGCCCTATGAAACTGCATTTGACTCCACCTGTCTTATGAGCAAAATATTCATTGTTTTCTTCAACTGAACACTTTATGCATTTTAGTTTGAGCCGATACGTAGAGGAGTGGCTTTTTGAACACTATTTGTGTACTATATTTACAAAGACTAATATGACTCTAATAAACTATTATGCTTTTGCATTAATATGATATGCATTAAAATTATAAAGCGATTTCAGAGTCTAAGTAATTACAAAACCAAAATGACAGTTTCCTGTACAGCACAGTATTTTACAACTTTTTACAATGGTTTGGTCAGTAAAAGCAACATACAGGGTCCGACAGAAGTAGCACCTGCTTGAGTGTGGTTGGTAGGGTAATAATATGGGTGCAATAATTTATAGTTTTAATTTGAAAATTTCACCTTTAAGTTTCCTGTTTAAAGTGGTGTATGATGTGCTTGAGTATGATATTGTTATGTTACAGAATTACACATTTATGATTTTGTGATAAAAGATTTTGTAATACAAAATGGGAGCGTTATTTGTGCCAGACCCTGTATATGGGTTTGTTTGGGTTGGTTGTTTTTTTTTTGTTTTGTTTTGTTTTGTTTTTTTAGTTTTAATGTGCCACCAGAATCAAAATAACAGTATGCTATATTCTTCCTTTTAATATATTTATTGAGCACTTATTATATGCAATTTTGAGCAGATACTATGTCTGAGTAATAAATCTACATATGATTTGATATTGATATTCTCAGAATTGAAAGACAATATTACTAAAATACAGGACCTTAAGAAACAGCAAATACCCACATGCTGAGGAAGTTGTAAAATAAATTTAAATTGTGGAATTACTGAGGTTAATAGAAAGAAGAAAATTAAGGAAGGTTAAGTGCATGCTGAGAGGAGAGCAAGTGGCAAGTCAAATAGAGATGCTTAAAGGATCTGCTAACCCAAATGATATATTTGGGTCACTACTGCAACCAATTCAAACACATTCAGAAAATCATCTCCCAAAAGAGATTTTTCCTGTTTAATCAAAATAATGTGGAAACTCATTTTCTTAAAAAAAAAAAAGTAAATTAAACTAATGTACCATATCTTTGTGACAGTGCCTTTATAGCAAAGTTTGGTTGAAGACCACCTGCTTCAAGCGCACTTTCTGGCCCCTACCACAGACTACCTTTACCCAGATCGCCTTCCAGCCATCAGTGGTGTGAGCAGACTCACCTGGATGATTCCTATGCTCCATCAAGTTTGGGTACCACTGCTTTCCGGACAGTTCCCATTGATAGGGTAGGGTAGGGTAGGGGGGTAAGGTACAGTAGGGTAGGGTAGGAGGGTCTATGGACTGATTGTGGATAATTCTGCCATTAAGTGCCTCCCTTGTGTATGCCTGAATTATCTGAGATCTGTAGAATAAAAGATTTATTCATCTTGATTAGGTATGATATGCATTTTTAATTGCAGAAGAGCAGCTGTAAAGTGCCAGGTGTTGCTCTTACTCAAACTATAATTTTTTTGCTGGCTTGTTTGAGGACAAGTGAAGAAACTGGCTCTTACAGACATAAAGTCTCGCCCTGTAACTTTCTAGAATCCTTCTCTCTCATTTCTTTTTCTAGCATTTTTTCTCTGACAAAACAGTGAGACCAACCCCTGATATGCCTTAGATGCTTTCTTTGCTACAAAAGGTTAAATGCAAAGTTTACAATTTGAGTTTAATGAACACCCAAAAGATCAAGAAAACTTTAAATACCTCACCTCAGTATGAGTGAGATCCACCAGTCTCTCTCACCATTAGAAAAAGGGTCTGTCTTATTTTGATCGCCCCCCACCTGCAAAATGTGCCTTCCTCTCTTAATTTCTACATCATAACAGAAAAAGGCTCTTGTTCGCTTTCACTCACCTTTAGAGGTGGAAAGAGAGCTACAGAATTATAAAGCTGACCCAAAGCAAACACCAAAAGAGCTTAGAATTCTCTCGTTGGAGTTGACACTCGTGATTAGCTAAATTGCAGTAACTACACATGCTTCCATTCGGAACGGGATGCATTCACACAGCAGTTTCTTCTCCAGTGCCTAGCAACATTATCATTGAGCACCTGGAATAGTTTAGGCATTAAGTGTAATTGGTTTTGCTTTACATAAATCTGTAGCTTTGTAAATAAGCGGAGCATTTCAGCTTCTATATAACACCAATTAACTTAAAGGGATGCGTTGTTTGCAGAAGCCTGCTGTGTCTGTACAGTATTTCTCCGGTAATATGCTCAGTGGCAAGCAAAGTTCTGCGTCCCTGCAGCGTTCCATTTAGTCCCAGCCACTTGGTGCCAAGGGTCTGTACCCAGCCACTCATTTGCTCTATTTTTCAGATGTGAAAGATTGGGAAAATGAAGCCTTCCCTAAAAGCACCTCTTTGCGCTCTTTCTGCCCATGATGGAGACCTGAAAGGCAAGGTGTTTGAGAACGTCTTCTGTGACCCACAGAGCACAGGCCTGACCCCATCTGATTCTGTCCACAACTGACAGAAACGTCTCTTCCTCTTTTTTTCTTGTAGCACTGTGATCCAATGCAGCCAAAAGTCACTACATTGAGCCTGTGTACAAAGTCAAGAAAACCCTGTTCTTATTACATGAAAATGTTTCCATCAGAGTGATTTTTTAAACTGCACTCAGAAATCTGCTCTCAGAAATTTGTCCAAGCTCTTGGATATTTCTTCTTGTTATATCCCTTTACTTGGCTTAATCCCTAACCTCTCATAACCCCTCCAGGTAATCTTGATTTATACCATTCATTCCACCCTAGCCAACCTCTAATTCTCTTGGTTTCTGAAAGTGCGTTATTGAGTATCAGATTAATGGTATCACCAAGACACAGCTCATGATTCCAAAGTTTCCTGTTAATATGGTGTGATTTACAATTTGAAGGAGGGGGAATCACCCCTCCTGAATACTATCAAGTGTCCTTGTTTTATGGACAGAGCTTCAGTGTTTGTGCCCTGAACCAATCCAACAATGAGCAAATAGCACCTCCACTGCAAGGGAAGCCAGAGTATAATGACCAGTCTCAGGCTGATGTGTGAAGCCTTCATATACCATCAACAGCCAGGTGATGACAGCACACAGGTGCTGCTGAAATTCATGTCTGCTTGAATGTCCCCTTACAGTTTACCAGGTGCCGTGACACATATCACTTTTGATTAGCACCACCCTCTGGGAGGTAGGTACATTTTGGCATGCCCATTTTTTGTAAGTGAGAAGCTGCAGCTCCAAGTCGTTGAATCAAGAGTTACAGGGATAGTAGATGCCACAGACAGGACCTGAACTTTGGTCTGTCTCTAAAGTGCCAGCTCCTTCCACAAACTGGTCAAAATGTCACTAACACTGGACCATCCCCAAGCACTTAGGCCAAACACTGTCTACATTTCCCACAAGGAAAGACCACTGGGAGTTGGAGACCTTGACGGAATGATTAACACAAACAAGTGTCTTCCTAACATCTCTTCCCCTCACTCAGTCTCCCTGAGAGGCTACGCACTGCCCTCATGTGAACGGTAGTCTGACAGAAACACCCCACTTAAGAGACCCCCTCGGCCTGACCATGCTCTGCAGGGGTGGGGAGGACATCTCAGGCTCAAAAACATCCTTTTACTCAAAACACCCTGGAGATGCAAAAATCAATCCAAAGTGCCTTTACAATGGACAACTTGAGAAAAACAAATTTACCCAAAATATTATTAATAATCATGATGACTCCTGAAGTGCTTGCTAAGAACAAGACACTATTCTCAGTGTTTTTAGTATATCAGCTCATTTAATTATCACAATAATCATCTCAGCTAAGAACAACTGTTAACCCCATTTTACAGATGAGAAACATGAATCATAAAGGAATTAATAAATTTTCAAAGACTATACAGGCATTATGGACAAAGTGAAAATTTGGACCCAAAGAGTCTGGCTGCAAAATCTGGGGACTAGCCCTTTCTTTGTAACTGCCACTAGTTCAGCTGTTGTCTACAATAGGTTTTTATATATCCTCAGGGGGATTCCAGGGAATACAGTGCCTTAGTCCAATACTTTCCAGTCTTCTTCTGTCCCAACAAACAAGAATATGACTCCTTCCATCCAGTATTTACTCAATTGAAACAATATTTTTTATTGTTGTTCAATTACAGTTGTCCCCACTTTTCCATTCTTAACACCCTTAGGTTGTGCCCCCTCCACCCCATTTCATGGGTAATTATTGGGTTCTGCTTAAAGTCAACGGTATGACTCTAAAGGCAGAATTTCAGTTTCTGTAGGATTGAGTGCATCTGAGAAGTGTTGTATGTGTACTTTTCCAGTGTTCTTTGAATCACAGTGCAAGCCAATGTTTCCTCAAATAAAAGTCGTATTGAATCAATATGGGAACCTGAGGTCGACTAGGCTCTTTGCTTCCTTAGCATCTACACACACATTCCCTGGAATTCCTCCAGGCCTGTTCTCCAGTGAGTATAAAATTGTCAAGGGTAATCAAGGATAGTGATGACAAGACTCAGTCTCTCTCTCTCTCTGTCTCTCTCTCTGTCTCTCTCTCTCTCTATCTCTCTCTGTCTCTATCTCTATTTATCTCTATCTCTCTCCCTCCCTCCCTCCTTCTCTCTTTCTCTCTCTCTCTCTGGCTGTGTGTCCCACTAAGGTTGTCTAGAATGCTTGCTATTTGACAGCCAAGATCACATCCCAAGGTGCTACACTGTCACTTGTCTACTCAGAGACCATACTAACTATTAAATAATGATAGTATCTAAACCCCAATCTATCATCCATCTTAGACAGGTTTGAATCCATTTACTGGCTGAGAATCAGGTTGCTTCTTAAGCCTGCTAAACCACAAGTGACCAAATCTCATATAAATACAGTAATGAGTCAATAACCTATGACAAGTGCCTATTACAATGGTAGCAGCTAGTCAGGAGCACATTTCATGACATTTATGCAAAGAGCAGGGAACAGATCTATTGGACATAAAAGATAGAGGAAAATTGAATCAAGATGAGGCAGAAATTTGGCAAAAATCAGGGGGAAGACACCATAACATCAAAGACACTGCTAAGAAAGCACACATGTTATCACAGACAATTTTCATTTCCCCTGAGCAATCTCTTGAAGCAAAATGATAAAGACAGTGGAGAAGATATGCTATATTTTAAAAATAAGAAAAAGAGCTCTCTATCAGAAATGATAGAGAGAAAGCATGAGCTTCAAAAGCAATAGCAGCAAGAGGCCATCTGGAAACACTGACTTCCCATTTTGACATAACGCATTGCACACAGTAGGTGCCTCATTTCATATTAATTGATTATGCCCCCTTGAGCATGCCAGAATGCTTTTGGCCATTTTCCCAAGCCTCTCTTACATGCATTAAACCTTTCCAACCAGGTTTCACAGCATCTCCAGAAATGCAGACTTTTGTTTCTCATGCACCGTGTGCAATTCTGCCTTATTTCATTGCAGCCAACCATGCCTGAACGACAGGAACAAACAAGATGGACAAGTGTGGCAGTGAATGAACCATTTTACTGCAATTAGAAGTTCGCAGAGAATAAATTATCCTGTAGTTCAAGCTGTCCAGCAGTAATTCTCATTAATAATAACATTTCAAGAACAGTCTGCTTCCCACAACCACAGTGAGTGCTAGAAACTTTATCGTTTCTCTTGAAGCAGGAGTCACTTCCCAGACGGTTAGCTCAGATCGACATATGCAGCACACAGAGCGCTTACATTACAAAGAAGCTTGAATGCATCACTGTCCATGAAGTTCACTGGTTAGATGAGCAGGTGGAAAAAATCCAAGGGCTTCTCTCCTTCCAGCTTTCTCTTCTAATTTATGCTAAGTTGTAAATGATTTTCCACATTAATGAGTAAGTCCATTTAAAATGATACTTTCCTCTCTTCTTGCCTCACTGAGGACATCTCTTTTTCTCCAGCATCCTTATTCCCTACACATGGCCGTAAAAGGTTAGAGAGGATTTTTGGCCCATAAAGGCAGACATTTTTGTGGCTCTATATGTCTACACAAATATACATATACATATATACACATATACATACACATACATATACACATACACATATACAGTGAGAGTGAGAATTCCAGCCTGTAGTTGATGCTGGCTATTGGCTATGAGCCTTTGTGCTTTCCCTACACACTTTCTCATATTGACTCTCTACGTGAGATACTTTGGGCTTCTTTCAAGCTTTGTGGCTGCTATCCTAGGGCAGCATCATCCCCTCAAAAGAAATCCAGGCAGAAACCCTATTGCCTTTTACAACCTAGCCTTGCAGGATACACGGCACCACTTCTGCATTCTATTTTTTTGAGGTAATTAAAAAGTCTGGACTATATTTAAGGAAAGAGAAAATAGGCTCCATGACAGGATGAGAAGGAGCAAGATTCTAGAAAGTCAGCTAGGACCAGAAATGTTGCTGTGGAATTTTAAGTTCCAAGAGGAACAGATATCTGATAGATGAAGGGCAGTGGCAGGAGCTCTTCAGCTACCATCAGGAAGTAACATAAACAAAATAGCAAAGTGTGAACGAGCACAGCTCATTCCCACCGCTGCAAGTCATTTGGCCCTCTGACTCAGAGTTGTTTGACTGGAGCACAAAATTCAAGGACAGAACAATATGACAAAGTTGTTTCAAACATATCACTCACTCAAAAAAGTAGAGGATAAGTTGGTTGGAAGTAGACAAGAGCTAGCCCAGGTTGGTGATGATCTGGAAGTGAATATTGGTAAGAGATAATGAGATCTGAGGTTAGGATGGCAGTACTGTGGATGGGGAAAAGGGGGAGAACCTAAGAGATTCAGAGGCAGGGTAATAAGAAGAAACCGTTCATTGAATTTCCATTGTGCATTTAATCATCTCATATAATTTTCACTAACTCTATATCCTGGAATTATTATTATCTTCAGAATCATCAAGTATTTATACTTAAAACAGACCCTAAGGAATATCTAGCCACATTTTTATTTTACAAATGAAGATACCTAGGCCAACAGAAGTGAGGCAACTCATCCATAGATAAACACCTATTTAACTGGTAATGCTTCCAGGACTTCCTACTCACAGAGTAGCTTAGTAGATAGAGTATTGATTCTCCAAAGAATTATCAGGGAAGAAGAAAAGTGTCCACAGGCAAATGCCAGATTTATCTATCAATTTTGTATGATTTCTCCAGGACTTCACAGGAACTTTATTATGTACATTGAAAATCACTAAAAAAATGTATTTGTTATTCAGAGTTTTCTAAATCCCTGTGGACATACAATTCTTTACTCAGAGAACATTTCTCAGTACTGGTCTTCTTTGTTGTTCGTTGGAAATGCTGGTAGGACTCTATGGCCACATAAACATAGATGCAAAAATCTTCAACAAAATATTAGCAAACTGAATCCAATAGCACATTAAAAGGATTACTGAAACCAAGTGGGATTTATCCCTGGGATACAAGAATAGCTCAAAATATGAAAATGGATTCATGTGACATACCACATTAACAGAATAAAGGATAAAAGTTACCTGATTATCAGAATGCATGAAGAAAATCATTTGACAAAATTTAACACATTTTCATGATAAAAATTCTCAATAAACTAGTAATAGAAAGAAATAGCCTCAACACAATAAAGACCATATATGAAAGGCCCACAGCTAACAACTCAATGGTGAAAAACTGAGTTTTTCCTCTGAGATCAAGAACAAGGCAAGGATGCTACCCTCTCCACTTCTATTCAACGTAGTATTGGAAATCCTACCCATGGCTAGTAGACAAGATAAAGAAATAAAAGGCAACCAAGAAAGGAAGAGGCAAAATTGTCCTTGTTTACAGATGATAAGATCTTATATGTGGAAAATCTGAAAGCCTCCATAAAAAGCTATTATAACTAATAAACAAATTCAATAAATTTGCAGGCTACAAAATTGACAAGTAAAAATTAGTTGCATTTCTATATACTAAAAACAAACCTTCTGAAAATAAAATTAGATAAAGAATCCCATACACAATAGCAACAAAATTAAATAAAATAAGAATAAGGAGATGAAAGACTTATATACTGAAAACTACAAAACATGGGAATGAATTTGAACACTGACTATATTTGATAACATTAAGAAATTATTGTTAATTTTTAGATGTAATAAAGGCACAGTGGTTATGTTTTCTTAAAAGACTTCTGATGTTTGGATATCCACATAGAAATACTAATGGATGTAATGCTGTGATATCTAGTATTTGCTTCAAAATAATTTAGAGTGAGGGAAAGTGATGAGAGTTGAGATCAATCAAATTTGGCTATAAGTTAATAAATGTTGAAGTTGGTATCAGGTGCCTAAGAGTTATAATCCACTCTCACTATTTTTGTGTGTGTTTGAAATATTCCATACTAAAAACAATTTGTTTAAAGTGTGCTCGGTTATAAGGCTATCGCTATGTCAATGACATAAAGGTGCTTAATAGATGATTCTTTCTTTTTTAATTTTTTTTATTAATTGTTGTTCAAGTACAGTTTTCTGTCTTTTACTCCCATTCCAGCCAACCCCCCTAGTCCTCCCCACTTCCCTCCTATTTCCACCCCACCCCTAGTTTTTGTCCATGTGTCCTTTATACTTGTTCCTGTAAACCCTTCACCTTTCCCCGTTAAATTCCCTCCCCTCTCCCCTCTGGTCACTGTCAGCCTGTTCTCTATTTCAGTGTCTTTGGTTATATTTTGCTTGTTTGTTTGTTTTGTTGATTAGATTTCTGTTAAAGGTGAGATCATATGGTATTTGTCTTTCACCTCCTGGCTTATTTCACTTAGCATAATGCTCTCCAGTTCCATCCATGCTGTTGCAAAGGGTAGCAGCTCCTTCTTTCTTTCTGCTGCATAGAATTCCATTGTGTAAATGTACCATAGTTTTTTGATCCTTTCATTTACTGATGGGCACCTAGGCTGCTTCCAACACTTGGCTATTGTAAATTGTGCTGCTATGAACATTGGGGTTCGTAGGTTCTTTTGGATTGGTGTTTCAGGGTTCTTAGGATATAATCCTAGCAGTGGAATTGCTGGGTCAAAAGGTAGATCTATTTTTAGTTTTCTTAGAAAATTCCATACTCTTTTCCATAATGGTTGTACTAGTCTGCAATCCTACCAGTAGTGCATTAGGGTTCCCTTTTCTCCACAACCTCTCCAACACTTGTTGTTTGTTGCTTTGTTTATGATAGCTATTCTGACTGGTGTGAAGTGGTATCTCATTGTGGTTTTAATTTGCATCCCTTAGATAGCTAGTGATAATGAGCATCTTTTCATGTGTCTCTGAGTCCTCTGTATGTCCTCTTTGGAGAAGCATCTGTTCAAGTCTTTTGCCCATTTTTTAATATATTTTATTGATTATGCTATTACAGTTGTCCCATTTTCCCCCCTTCATTCCCCTCCATCCTGCACACCCCCTCCCACCCACATTCCCCCCTTTAGTTCATGTCCATGTTTCATAAGTTCTTTAGCTTCTACATTTCCCACACTATTCTTGCCCTCCCCCTGTCTATTTTCTACCCACCATCTGTGCTACTTGTTCTCTGTACCTTGTCCTCCTCTCTCCTCCTCCCACTCCCCTATTGCTAACCCTCCATATGATCTCCATTTCTGTGTTTCTGCTCCTGTTGTAGTGGTTTGCTTAGTTGGCTTTTGTTTTAGGTCTGGTTGTTAATACCTGTGAGTTTGCTGTCTTTTTTACTGTTCATATTTTTTATCTTCTTTTTCTTAGATAAGTCCCTTTAACATTTCATATAATAAGGGCTTGGTGATGATGAACTCCTTTAACTTGACCTTA